>LPNX010354158.1:275246-342049 GCA_001517045.1 Pseudotsuga menziesii
AATGGCTTCACTGCAAAATTCTATACCTCCTGCTGGGACATGATAAAACTAGACCTTCTCAGAATGGTAAGACATACTCAAACCACCAACAAGCTGGGTGGGAGCACAAATTCAGCTTTCCTCACTCTGATCCCAAAAGAAAAAGGGGCCATCCACTTCTCCAGATTTAGGCCCATCTCTCTTTGCAACCTGAGCTACAAAATTGTAACCAAAATAATTGCTAACAGGATCAAAAAATTACTGCCCCGAATAATCCCGGAAAACCAAGGGGCCTTCATCAAAGGCCGCAAGATTCAGGATAACATTATGCTGGTCCAAGAAGCCATTCATACCAGCCACCAAATCAAAGAAGAGGGGATGGTGATAAAACTTGACCTGGCCAATGCATTTGACCGGGTAAGACATGAATTTCTGTTTCTAGTCATGAAGAAACTTGGCTTCTCGATTTCCTTTGTAAATTGGGTCCAAGGCTGCATAAGCTCACCCTGGATTGCCCCTCTTGTCAATGGCCGGTCCACTGAATTCTTCCAAGCCTCCCGGGGATTAAGACAAGGCTTCCCCCTCTCCCCTCTTCTGTACGCTATTCAAGCTTCTATTCTAAGCTTCCAACTGATTGAAGCTCAACAAGGGAATGTTCTTCCTGGTCTCCAAATGGAAGCAAATGTAAAAAACATTAACCATGCGCAATTTGCGGATGATACCTTGTTAATGGGAGGAGCCAGCACCCAAGCTGCAAAACATTTCAATCAAGAGCTGGCCATTTATAAACAAGTCTCAGGCAGCAAGATTAATTTCCAAAAAAGCAAAGTCTATGGCTGGAATTGCATTGTTAGAGAGCTGGGCGCCATAGCCAGAATTCTAGGAATGGAGGCGGTCCATGCTTGGGACTCCTTCACATATCTCGGTGTACCAATCGCAAAAGGAACTCCGAAAGCTACTCACTGGAACCCCATCCTTGACAAATTCAAAAATCGAATCCAAAACTGGGGGTCCAACTGGCTAAACCAGGCAGGGAAGACCGTGCTCATCAAATCAGTTTTGACAAGTATGCCGATCCATCAAAACGCCATCATCTCTTCTCCCATATCCATCATCGGAAAAATGGAAGGTCTAATAAGAAAATTTCTCTGGGAAGGAGGTAAAGGAAATCTTCACAGAATCCACCTGGTAAGCTGGGACAAAATCCAAAAGCCCTACAAGGAAGGAGGCCTGCAAATTAGAAGGCTATCCAAACATAACATGGCCATGGGAGCGAAAATTCTATGGAGTCTTGTCTCAGGCCGCGAAAGCTGGAGAAAAAAAGTCATAAGGAAAAAGTACTTCCCAGGATCAAGATTACGTTGCCTAGACAAGCCAGTCCATTGCAAGAAAGGCTCCCCAATTTTTAATCTCTGTATTAAGGCTAAAGAACACTTCACAAATATCCTCTATTGGATCCCAGGGAATGGGAAAAAATAAACCTCTGGGAGGACTCCATTCTGGGAGATCAACCTCTTGGACAGCTCTCAGAAATTGGGAATATAAGAGGCTGGTTGCAACTCAGAAACAAAGAAATGCTCTGGGATATATCCAGCTAGAAGGAAGAAGGCGATCAAAACTGGAAAGACTGGGGTCTAGGCAATGTCCCCATGGATCTAAAAAATGAAGCTGATCTTTTAACCCAACTCCTTCAAGGTAAATCGCCTATGACAGAGTCCTCCAAAGACATGAGAGGCTGGGGTCAGCTCTCAAGCTGCTATACCGTGGCTGAGGGGTACAGATCTATGCAAACCACTCATTATGCTGCTCCTAATCCAGCAAAATGGAACTTCATCTGGACCTTTCCCTTCATCCCCAAAATTGACCACTTTTGTAGGACAGCAGCTCACAACAGCATCCTCACAGGAGATAAAATCAAACGAAGAGGAATGGAAGGTCCCTCACGGTGTCCCCTGTGCCACTCAGAAGAAGAGACAGTGAATCACCTGCTTCTTACCTGCCCCTATACCATGGAAGTTTGGAAACTGGTGCTCAATCCAAGCCATGTTAATATAAACATCCCAGGTAACTTAACAGATCTGTTCTCCAACTGGATAAAAAACTCTCCCTTTGATCTTCATAAGAAAAACCTCCTCAAGTCTATATGGATGTGGATTCCCAAAGTAATATGCTGGAATATCTAGCTGGAGCGAAACAGACGCATTTTCAGAGATGAGGTAAGTCCAAGTTCCAAGTTGGTAGCCAAATGCAAAGCTTTAATAGGTGAAGTTGCCGAATCCGGAAGCTCTCTTTCGAACTCCAGAACTCTCAATCCCCTCGAATCAAGCTGGTTGACAAATTTCTCTCTCAAAGCCAACCTCCCGACTAAAGCTCTCACTAACCAAGAGAGATGGGAAGTCCGTCTGGATGAACACGAATTCCTTAAATGGAGAGCTTCGCTATTTGAATGCAGCCTGTTCTTCGATGGGGCCTCCAAAGGAAACCCAGGACAAGCTGGAGCAGGGGGGATCCTTATCAATGCAGAGAATGTTATCCTTTCTTCTTACGCCTGGGGATTAGGCATGGACTCAAACAATAGGGCTGAAGCCTTAGCTCTCTGGCAAGGTCTAAAGCAGGCCCAAATCAACAACATCTATTAGCTCACGGTTTTCAGAGATTCAAAGATCATCATCCAAGCGATGGTCCTAAAGAAGCTCCCTCTCCATCTCAACATCTCAAGGATCCTCCAAAAAATCAACATGATCGCCTCTAAATTCCAGAAAATCCGTTTCTTTCATGTTCTCCTGGGCAGGAGCATCATCTCAGTAAATGACAGAGAATCAATCTGCAATATCCCATAAATCAGGCATGCTTTCTAAGTGGATTATCTCCTGGTCAACAGTGAGACTCCTGTGTTAGGATTTCTCTATAACCAAGCACGTTCTCCTCGAGCTTCAGAATCCCATGGACTTCCCCATAGTCTTCAGTGACCTCTTGGACCGTGCTAGAAATGCTGGGACCTTCTCCCGGCAACCTAGCACGTGGAGGAGCGATTTGAGCAAGATATCGGCCTCCTCACGGCTAAATCAAAGAAACAAAGAAACTTGCGGCGATCAATTGCTGAAGACGACCTCTACCAGAAGAAAATTTTTAAAATAGAGCTCTGGAACTCCACGAGCAGATCAAAGAATCAAGAGATGGATTGGAACTCCCCCAGGAGGTGCCCTGCTTAAAGCCCAAAGACAAAGAAATTGCTACAGGAGATATTGGGAACTGATATGCCAAGCTGAAGCGACTTACACCTACCTCCCATTGCATTGTCAGAGGATATGCTGTCTTTTTTGGAAAATATCTGTCATTTTATTATTCTTTATTTGCATTCTATCGCTGGAGCCTACGAGCTTACCAAGCCCAAGCATCCTGACTCCCCAGGCGAAGCTATCCATGTAATAAAGCACCAGGTGGCTGTTTCACTGATCAATTTAATCTTCCATCTGTTATGGTCAAAAAAAAAAACAAAAGACCCACAGTGTTGGCCCTTTCGGCAACAACCTGCGAACAGGTTGTAGTCTCACCCGAAACAGCTACGGGGTGCCGCAGAATCAGGTTTCTGCAAGCAGAAGAGGGATATTACTGTACCTTTAGATTCTAACAAATGATAATAATTAAATGCAGAGCTTTGATATTACTTATTTAGCTTCGCAGTTAGATAAACAAATAGTGCCTTGCTTAACACTTTACTGGGAATTCACAGCGAAGTTAGTATTTTATAGTGATCTTAATTATCAGTTATATATTTATCAATGCATTAAAAAAAATAACAAAAACACAACAAAACCACAACACATGATATAACATGGTTCACCCCCAGTTTAGGGGCTACGTCCACAGAATTGTGTTTTATTCAACTCTTTACAAAAACCATAGTTCTAATTTGCACACTCAACTGCAGATCCCTTCAATTCCTCAAGCTATGCACTAAGCTACAGATCTCTGCGCACACAGCTGCAGATCTTCCTTAATCATTAAAATCCCTTTGCACACATAGCTGCAGATCTTCCTTAATCACCAAAAACCCTCTGCGCACACAGCTGCAGAGGTCGTCCACGCACACAGCTGGGTCTTAGCCTTTCTTACAAAACAAGCCTTAGCTTCACATCAATTCATCTTACATTAAAGGCCTCTACTGACTTCTTTACAAGAGTTCTTATTTATAGTGCACTTATTACAAAACCATGGGCTTAAAACATGGGCACCCCAAAGCCTAAACCCTGGTCTTAAACCATGGTTTTATTACAAAAAGAAGGTTTTTACTCAACCCCAACACCCCTAAGACTATTTTGAGTCGCAACTCCGCTTACAAACTTCCACAAAAACCACGGAGTTACCAAAATTAGGGACCATTAAGATGCGCGCCCCAACAGGCCCCTCAGACTCACCAGTGTCCCGTCCCAGGACACTCTGCTGCTTTTATGGTGGGAGAATCTTGTTGGTGAAGATAGAAAACGGCTTGCTACTGCTGCATCGGCGTCCCTTCTGCTACTGCTACCACAGCCACAGCTTGCTTGATCCTTCATCCTTTCATCCTTAGTAGAATACAACCATCTCTTATGCTGCTGTCTGCCTCCATCATATTTATGGTGGTCATGGGGGTCATTGGGCCTTCTATCAGCGACCCCATCCTTCAAACTGCCTCCCGTTCATGTCCTATTGAACATTTGACCATCCACCACTTTAGGTCCTTAATAGGTGGTGCCCCTGTGATTGCATGCCACTGTAATTTTGCATAAGACAAATAGCATGCCTCCATTATTTGGGATCCTCCTGAGTCTTTCCTGACGGGTTGTGCCTTTCTTCGTTCCACTTAGAGCGAACTTCTGCCTTAAATTTATTTCTGGTTGATCGTATCTACATTGGCTTCTTTGGCACTGGAGATGCCTCCTCACAAGGGGGACTGCTCATAAGGTTCTGTAGACCTCTCTCCCTAAACTCTCGTAACAATTCCTGGACTTCACAATCATTCAACATGGTGCTAACTGTAACCTCAAAAAAAGTGCACAATGCAGGAGTTGGAGGCTGGTGTAGCTTCTTATAGAATCCCGCAACAACATCTGTCATCATGGTGCATTAATGACGCCAAATCTAATGCAACGGCGGTAAATCCGGTCCACACGGCGCTAGATTTTCCCAAAATCTCATCACGACAGGTAGTTCACGTGCCAACGACGCCAAGTCGAGCTTGTCCCATCAGTCACATTTTAAGCTATGACACACCTTTCTTCTTCGACATAATCACTAACTTCAGCTTCGCCTCAATGAGTACCCTCAACATAATTTTTGCCTTCGACCCATCCTGACCCATATGGCAACTAAAATTCAACCTTCAAACTTTGACAGTCTTCAACACTTCGTAGCTTTGAGAATAGCTTCATTATAGTCTAGTACCCAATTCCAACTATTCTTGGTACTTAGACTGTCCTTCTTGCTGTTACTTCTTATTAAGGGGTCCTGGCTTGTCCCTGTACTTCTTTAACCTACTTCCATTCACCATGGAAGGTAAAATTTCTCCATTCAATTTAGCTAACTAAACTGCGCCACCATGAGTAACTCTCTGCACTATGTATGGTCCTTTCCAATGTGTCTTGAACTTCCCCGAGAATTTCATGAATTTACTGTCATATAAAAGCACAAGATTACCATTCTGGAACTGCTTCTTCTTAATGTGTCTATCATGCCATGATTTTTCTCTAGCTTTATGTACTTGCTGCTGGAACCCTGCAATGAATCTTTCCTCTTCAAGTTCTAGTATCTTTTCCAGCCTTTCTTTCATCATATCTCGGTCATCCATCTCTGTGAAAGCAGATATTCTAAGGCTAGAAAGAATGTAGTCCATGGGCATGACTGCTTCTTGTCCACAAACCAACCTAAAAGGTGTATGTCCTGTCAACTTCTTGCAGGTGGTTCTATAAGTCCATAGTAGTGCTGGAATTCTAAGATCCCAATCATTTCTATTAGCATTGCAAACCTTCGTCAAAGCATGTTCAAGGATCTTGTTAAAGGCTTCGACAGTTCCATTTGCTTGAGGATGATAGAAAGTACTCTTCTAATGATATACTTGAAATTATTCAGTCAATACTTCAATAGTCTTATTTAAGAAATGTGATCCTTGATCACTCATAATAACTCTAGGACACCCAAATCTTGACAAGATGTTATTGAAGATGAACTTCGTGGCTATCGCAGCACTACAGGTCTTGACTGGTTGAGCTTCGGCCTAATGAGTAAGGTAGTCAGTTGCTGTAATAATGTATCTTTCTCTGAATTTCTTCGCAGGGGGATTGATAGGTCCAAAAAAATCAATAGCCCATTTAACAAAGGGTTATAAAGTTACCTGCAGAAATAGAGGCATTTCATCCCTCTTGGATGGTTTGCCTATCCTCTGACAAATGTCGCAACTGTGGCAATACTCTCTTGCATCCTTATAAATTGTGGGCCAGCATAATCCGGCTGTCAGAATCTTCTGTGCTGTAGCTTTTCCTGCGTAATGACCTCCTGCTGTGCCAGAGTGTGCCTCAGCCAAAATTAATGGCTTTTCATGCTCCAGGATGCATATGTGCAGTATTTCATCTAGTCCCATCTTATATAGCTGTCCTGCTATTAAGTTAAAGTCGGCTGCTCTAACCACCAGCTGTTTCTTCTGCTGCGTTATCATTTCGGCGGGTGCAAAACCTATAGAAAAATACTGAACAATATCCTAGAAATAATCATCAACCATTTGGATGACAAACAATTGGGCATCAGGAAGACCTTTATCCAAAATAATGGGCTCTTCTCCTGACTCGAGCCTCGACAAGTGGTGAGGACCTAGGTTCAGTCTTCCAGGTTTGACTATGATCTCAAAGTCATATTCCTGAAGCAGAATCAACCATCTGCATATCCTTCCACCTAGCACAGGCTTGTTAACCAAATACTTCAAAGCAGAGTGGTCAGTGAGCATCTTAAAATGAGATCCTAACAGATAATGTCGAAACTTCTACAATGCATAAACCATAGCTAGACCTTCTCGTTCTGTAGTAGTATAATTTTTTTCTGCTATGGACAATTTTCTAATTGCAAAAGAAAAAGGGTGATCAATATTACCTTCACCTGACTAAGCCAATACTATACCCAGAGCAATGGAGGATGCATCGACATGCACATGAAACTCCTTATTCGAGTCAGGGAATACTAAGATAGGGGCAGTTACCATCTTTTCCTTCAAAATATCCAAGCTTTCTTGACACTCAGGTGTCCATTCAAACCTAATATCTTTCTTCAACTGCTTTTCCATAGGGGCTGTTATCTGAGCATATCCTTTAATGAATTTCCTGTCATATTCAGTATGACCAAGCGTAGTGCGTAGTTGTTTAATAGACTTCAAAGGTGGCAAGTTCATAATAATGACTATCTTCGTAGGATCCATCATCAGTCCTTGCTTACATACAATGTGACCTAGCAGAATTCCAAAAGGGGCACGAAAGATACACTTTTTCAAGTTCAAGGAAATCTGATGATGTCTACATTTGTCCACCATAAGTCTTAAACTAGCTATGTGGTATTTTAATAACCCAAAGATAGTCCAATCATCAAAAATAAACTTCTAAGAATTTATGTGTGAATTCCTTAAAAGCAGAGATGACTACTCTAGAAAACATGGCAGGTGCATTCTTCAATCCAAAGGGCATAACTGTATACTGGAAGGATCCCATTTCTGTAGTGAAGGTTGTCTTATGTCGATCTTCTGGAGCAATTCTAATCTGATGGTAACCTGAAAATCCATCAGTAAAAGAGTACACTTCTTGACCTCCAACATTGTCTAAAACTTCATCTGTAAAGGGAGTGGGGAAAGGATCATGCAAACAGGCATCATTAAGCTTCCTTAGATCAACACAGATTCTGATTTCTCCCTTAGTCTTTTTTTCTTGCACCACCATAGGACTGACCCATTCGGGCTCTTTAATAGGCTCAATGATTCCTGTATCAAGCATATTATCCAGCTCCATTCGGACTTTTTCCTTATACTTAGGGTTTAGCCTATAAGGGCACTGTTTCACAGGCTTCGCATAAGGTTTCAAAGGGATCTTTATCACTCCTATATCACCAAGGATACCTTTCATCTCTGAGAACTTTGTCAAAAATAGGTCCTGATATTCATGGAGAAGCTGGGTCACGTTGTAGCTAGGGTTTTCACCCTAGCTTGTGCTGATGAGCACCTACTAAGGAATCTGGAATCCTTAGTAGCAGTTCGATTAAACAAAAAAATAAACTGGAAAGTAAAAAGCTAAGCTAAGACAGTAAAAGTAAATAACAGGAAGTAAAAGACAATAAGGAAATGTGTAATGGTGTTTTTATTAAAGTTACCTCCAATGTAGAGGTTGGTGGAGTCCGTTGCGCTGGTCCGATGTCGGTGGCTCCGAGCTCCAAGCTGGTCCTTCTCCTTCTCTGATGGTGGAAAATAGGCCAAAAGGGGTCTCAATGATGGAAGTAGCTTGATGGTAAGCTAGGGTTTCACGAGATGTTTTGGCAGAGTAAGGATGCTATGACTGTGTGTTTTGAAATGAGGGGTATCCATCACTTATTTATAGTTTTTTAGTGGTGGAGTGTTTGCCCATGGTTTTGGGAAACCATATGGTTTAGGGCAGCTTGTTTAGGGTTTTTGCTGTTTTAGGGTTTTCCTCCTTTTTCCTCATTATTTTTATTCCTTTTCTTCCCTTTTGGGGATTTTTGCTATTTTTAGAGGAATTTTGGCTATTTTTGGAGGAAAAATGGGTTTTTTGGCCTTTTGGAGGCATTTTAGGCCTTTTGGAGGCTTTTTAGATGGTTTTGTGGCCTTTTAAAGGCATTTTAGGCCTTTTGGAGGCTTTTTGTGGGATTTTCAGGGAAATATGGTAGGCAAATGGACAAATGAGCCATGTAGTGAGGTAGATGAGGTAGTTAACCATTTTTGGGTGTTAACACACCTTGCTCACCATTTCGTCATCCCAATAATCTCCAATGGTATCATACTTAGGGTTTTCTTCTGACCCAATGTTTATGGTCTGCGTCTTCAGGGGCTGAGTCACTTCAAGTGATTCAACTACTGGTCCATGTACTTCGTAGTGTCCTTCTGACTCAGGAATGGTAATGTTGCGCGGATCGTCATCCTCGTCAATTGCAAGGTTATAAAATTCTAATGCATTGGATTCTTGTTCCTTCCAATCAGGTTGGTATTTTGCTATTTCTTGATCATCAAATACTTTAGTATGGATCAACCTAACAGCTGCGTCCAAAGCAGGAGAAACCTCATTAATAGAAAATGTCAGCACAAAACTATCAACAAGACAATTCCAACTTACAGTACCGTGGTGGAGCTCGACCTCCGCATACCAGTTCTTTGTTATAGGTTCTAGGGTGTGCACAAACCTATGTACCCATTCTTCACGAGGTACATGCTTCCATGCCTCATAGCATTGCTCCAAATGACCCAGAGGACTAGTCTTACCATTAAACCTGCTTCGCACCTCCTGAGGTTGGTCCCTGAATCTTAGGCAAAGGGACTTCTGGCACGCTTCCCAACTATGAATGTACTTTTTGTGACCATTCCACCATCTGGCTACTGTGGCTCTGAATGCTGAATCCAGAGTCTCCATTTTCTGTGAGTCTAGTACCTACTCTGAGAATTGCACAATAAACTCTTATGGGTCTGTCGAACCATCAAAAACAGGTAAGGTTTTTGTCTGTGAGCCAAGCCATCTAAGAGACTTGGTAATTCTGGCACATTGATGTCCATGTAGCTCATACATTCTATTCTGCCAATTCTCTAGGCCATCATCTGAATCTGTCATGCAGGAGTTGTCACACTGCCAATCCATGATACCTTCGGCAGTAGGATCAACATAATCTTCTTTCTTCGCTGTGATATTGTAGATATGGTCCAAAACATCCTTCTCTTCATCTCTTACTAGCTCGGTGTACCTCTCTCCTTGAGAAGGATCCAATGGGACTATGACTCTCAGTCCTTTCCCTTCGAAATTCATCTGCCTCTTCTTGAGGTTGATTACTGCATCATTATCTATTGCCCATTCAATGCCTAGTAGTGCTGGATAGGGGTTACTGTCATCAATTATTTCAATTACCTCGAAGTCTGCTAAGGTACTGACTCCATCAATATCTACTGATACACTAGGGAGTATTCCTAGGGGCACAATCTTCTACTGATTGGATAATCTCAATTGTATAGGGGACCATTCCAGAGTAGGTTTTCCCATTTGTTCCCATGTTTGCTTAGTTAAGACATTTACTTCTATCCTAGGTCCAAGATGACATCAGTCATGTCATATTCTCCTATCTGAGCATTCAATCTCATCTCCTTGCCAGTTCTTCTGACTCTATGAACAGTTTTTTCCTTACCAGAATTTCACTGGGGTTCGCAAGAAGCAATAACTTTTTGCAACTCATTTAAAGCAGTCTGATTTCTTAAGAGCTTCATGCAAATCTGTAAAAAGGAGGATAGTGTACTTATTTTATTCGTCAAAGATTCTTGTGGCTGCAGCTGCTGCTAAGGTTGTTGCACAGGTGCTACTGATGTGTTGGGGTCAGGGAAGTCTCTCTTGGCTTCCATAAATGTCTCTTTTTCTCTTTCGACATCAAATGCTGGGATTTTTTCTAGGGCCTTACAGACCCAAGCCTTGGAAGGATATTTTTCCTTGTTCTGCACTTTCGTCATAGCTCCACTCCTGGTAACAACATTACTGGCTGGGACAGGTCATTTCTCCACATCAATCAGCTGAATATTCTGAGTAGGGGCACTATTTATTTCTTGAATCTTGGCTATCAGCTGCGGGCATTGCTCAATCACATGGTCGACAGCTCTGCAATATCGACATGTCATAGTTGGGTTCTGATAGTCTCTAGCTAGATGTCCTCCTGGGTTACAGTTATAGCACCAAAATAACCTCGACCTCTGCCTGCCATACCACCATGACCACGACCTGCAAAATCTCCATGACCTGATGTAATACCGTGGTAACCATATCCATCATTTCCTTGGCCATCATTTTGTACCCGATAAGCATCGTAAGTTTGTTCTCTCATCAGGTCAAAGCTATGACACTCATATTTGTTGTGTCCCACTGACTTACAGAACTTACAATAAGGGTTCTTAGGGACTTGCACATACCTCTGCAGAAGATAGCAGTCTCCAGGTCAATGCTAGCCAGTTGTCCTACAGATCTCACAATATAGAACACTAGGGTTGAATGGGTTTGGTGCACCAGAATTCAGGAAATTTCTTACCGCAAGACACTGTTCCTTGCAATGACCCTCTTTCTGACATCGTGTACACCAAACCTCTTCGTGACTAGCTTTCCCTTTTTTCATATCACGAAGCTCTAGAGCCATCGTTGCCAACTGCGCTTGTATTTGAGCGATACCAGAATTATCTTCGACAGGGGTTGTTTCAAGCTTCATAGCGATTTCCAAATCCTCCTGCTGATCCGCAACCTTTTGTTGCATGAGTGGAGTCCTGATGTGTGGTAACAAAGTTGCGATGAACCATTCCTTATGCTGCATAGGTCCAATAGTGAAACTGACTTGGTCTAGCAGAACTTTGAACCTTTTATCAAAGTCCCACACTGATTCTCCTCACCGTAGGTAAATTTCCTTTAGCTCAGTGATACACTCGGACTCTGATTTAGGCTTCTTATATTCCTTTATCATTGCTGCTTTTATATCAGCCAAGACATGGTTCTGAGTGCTGAAAAACTTCATGAACCAGGTCAAAGCGTGGTCTCTAAAAGAAGTAACCAACTGCACTCTTTTTGTATCTTGATCTGTAATGTTCTTAGCAGTCCACACTGCTTCGTATAAGAACCAGAACTGTTTTGGATCCTCTGATCCAGTTCCTTTGAAAATAGGGAGCTTAATGTCATCATTCATATGGGCCATCGTGGACCTGGATAACCACTGGTGCAACTCTATGTGGATACTACCAAAGAAAATTTCATAAACATCAGAAAAAACATACCTTTGTAAAAATTCATTTGCACTACGACGTGGATCTTTGTTCTCTTGTACAGCAAATTTTAGATAAGTCTCTTCAATCCAATCACCGATTTCTTTCACTGAGGGTCTCCAAAACATAGCCCTCGAGGTATGACGTAAACCCCTCTTGAGCAGATACCAAGTTCAACTGGAAACAGAACCAATTTCTTGGGCTATAGGGTAGAACCATGTTTTATACCATTAACTTCGCACCAACAAAAGACCCATAGTGTTGGCCCTTTCAGCGACAACTTGCGAACAGGTTGCAGTCTCACTCGAAACAGCTATGGGGTGCCACAGAATCAGGTTTTTGCAAGCAGAAGAGGGATATTATCGTACCTTTAGCTTCTAACAAATGATAATCATTAAATACAGAGCTTTGATATTACTTATTTAGCTTCGCGGTTAGATAAACAAACAGTTCCTTGCTTAACCCTTTACTAGGAATTCACAGCGAAGTTAGTATTTTGCAGTGATCTTACTTATTGGTTATATATTTTGTCAATGCATAAAAGAACATAAAAACAACACAACAAAACCACAACACACGATATAATGTGGTTCACCCCCAGTTTAGGGGCTACGTCGACAGAACTGTGTTTTATTCAACTCTTTACAAAAACCACAGTTCTGATTTGCGCACTTAGCTGCAGATCCCTTCAATTCCTCAAGCTGCGCACTAAGCTGTAGATCTCTACGCACATAGCTGCAGATCTTCCTTAATCACCAAAAACCCTCTGCGCACACAGCTGCAGAGGTTGTCCACGCACACAGTTGGGACTTAACCTTTCTTACAAAACAAGCCTTAGAGTTGCATCAATTCATCTTATATTAAAGGACTCTACTGACTTCTTTACAGGAGTGCTTATTTATAGTGCACTTATTACAAAACCATGGGCTTAAACCATGGGCACCCCAAACCCTAAACCCTGGACTTAAACCATGGGTTTATTAAAAAAATAAGGTTTTTACTCAACCCCGACACCCCTAAGACTATTTTGAGTCACAACTCCACTTACAAACTTCCACAAAAACTGCGGAATTACCAAAATTAGGGATCATTAAGGTGCGCACCGCAACACACCTACAGAATTGTTACCATAAGGTGAAGAAATTTATAACAGATTGAATATTCCATGGCTTCCAAATGAGATTCAAACCATAGCAGGAAATAAAACCTTTGACTCAGAAAAATATAATTTACAAAGAAGTGTAAAACAATATAGTTATCAGGTTGAGTACATGCAGGAGACTAATGATAACTTAGTCATGGAAAATAGAAGGATCAGATAGGATTTGGAGGACGTGAGCAACCATTATCAGGAGCTGATTGCAGTTTCAAGAGAAGCATTGAAAAGGAAGAGGAATACAGAAGTTCAATTGACAATGTTGAAGCAAACCATCTAGGACCTGCAGCAGCATAATGAAGAACTCACGAGGAAGATTTCGCATATGGAGGCAGATCAATTGAAGGCAAGAAGAAAATCTCAAGCCCTAGAAGGGATTGCCTTGTTAGCTGAAGCAGCTAAGGATTTTTAAAGTTTGTTAAGATAATCAGTTATTAGTTAGGTTTGAAAGTTAATTTATTTTTGTAAATATTATTTAGATGAAACTATTCAATGGGTAGACTAAGAAATAGTTAGGGTTCAGTTCCTTAACCAATTTTAGAGAATGGTATAAGTGTAAGTCTCAAAGAAGATGAATGGTTTGATTTTTTGGTTGGCAAGAGGAGGTCTTGAGACTTGTTCATAAGCTAAGTAAAAGACCTTATGTGTATTTGAAAGACTAATTATGAAATATATGCTCTATTTACCCTTCAGTTTAGTCTCTGGCTTCATTTATAACTTGTTTTAGTTACTCAGTTGATAATTTCATTGCTTGTTTAAAATTTTTATACTTGGAATGCTTTCCATTTGTGGATGAACCTCAGTGTTGTTTTCTGCTGGATTATGGTTATTATGTTATGCATATTAGCCTTTCTATCCTTATGATTTAGTGTTTATTTGGATTTATGAATGCATTGCCTCTTGTCATCAAACTTCTCAACCAAAAAACCTTGAAAACCCTAAAAACCCTATTTTGTTTTATTGAGATGATTGAGATTGCATTGGCTTGTTCTCTTGTAGTCTGGGAACAATTTTTGGCATAACATATTTGGCGCCATTGCCGGGGAATGAAGTTGAAAACATATTTTTCCCTGGGATAGTTATCATTTCACTAGTTTTAAGAGGTGAACTTAAACCAGCAAATATTAAAGACTACTTTTCACCAGTCTGTCACAGTGGCTACTAGGGGAATTGGAACAAGAAACAGATTTATTTCGCCTTTGTAGTTGGGTGCTTCAGACCTAGAACAGATACTGAAAACAACAAGGAAGATTAGAAGGTCTCAGTCATCACCATCCTCTATAACGTTGATCAGTTTGATATTTCATCACCTTTATTTGTTTTGAAAAAAGAAGAAGAAACTTCACCTTGGTTGAATCCTATAATTCCTGTCAGTAACTTTTAATTTTTCACTGATCCTCAATCCTTCAAAAAGGAGAAAATAGTATCTCCTAGTAAAATTCCTCTTTTTCATCTGAAAGTTGGTATAACCCCTTTTCAGCTAGGTTCTAGTCAAATCTCTCCATCACTAAAGTCAGTTAACCTTAAAATGGCAGCCCAAAATCAGCCAGTAGATATGATGGACCGAATGGTTGCAGCTAGGTATGCAGTCTTAGTTTTGCGTCAACCTTTGAATGCACTTCCTAGAGGTGATTATCAGAAATACTTGCCTAGGTTTAATGGACAGGGTGAAACTATAGCCAAGGAACACTGGGAAGCCTTTCTCAGTTATGCTGATAACCAGAATATTGAAGCTAAGGATGTTTGTGCAGAGCCTTGATGGAGATGTCAGAAAATGGTTTAAGGAGATTCCTGCAAATTCTATCACCATCATAGAGGAGCTTCATGACCTCTTCATGAGACAATGGGGTGACACCAAAGATCATACATATTATATATATGATTTTGGATCCCTTAGGAGAAAGAAGGATGAAACCATTGCATAATTTTCAAAGAAATTCAGTAAAATGTATGGCAGAATTCCTGCGCTGATAAAACCTTTAGAAACATCTGCAAAACTCACATATGCAAATGCTTTTGACCATGAATTTTCATTTCTACTAAGAGAAAGAAGACCTGTTTATTTACTGAACATGCAGGATGCAGCATTAGAGGTGGAGTTTAATATATTGGCTTCAAATAGATTGAAGAAGGAAACAACTCAGCAGATGTATGACAGGAAAGGTAAGAAGGAAGTAGCTCCAGAGGTTTCAACATCCCATTCTGCAGAAGGTAAAATTGATGAGATGGCCAAGCTAGTTAAGATCTTGACTACAGAATTAAACAAGTTAGAACTAGAAATAAATTCAAACAAACCTACTCAAAAAGGTGAAATAAACCGTAACAATCAAAACCAATTCAGAAGACAGTTTGCTCTTCACTTCATACCTAGAGAATGAAGAAATAATGATATACATCGAGAAAGAAGAGAGTCTGAGGATCATAGAGTACCACCCCCTCTTCAGAACAATGTTGTTGATGAATAAGAAATTGAAGAGAAGTGTTATTTGAAGACACGGATCAAGATATGAACTATTTTGGAGAACAATTGACTGATGGTTTTCTCACTGAAGAAGAATTTTTAAATGCAGAATACTATGATGCTGATATGTCTGAAACAAGAGATGACTTAAATTTGAAAATGACTGCTGTAACTGCTGATATCTATCAGAATGAACCAAATAAAACTTTGAATTTGAGGTCAGGCTAAAAAAAAGTAGTACAAAACCCAAAGAATAAGGTAGTTGTACCTACTAAACAACAATCTGATCTCGTGTCAGAGAAAAAACAAATTCAGGATAAGCAAAAGAAGAGGATGGAGGTTGAAGAGGTAAATAAAACTGTGTAGAATTTTAATCTGGAAAATGAATTAGGAAAAATAAAGATTCCTATGTCTTTTACTGAATTAATGAAAAATCCTTCTTACAAAGAATCAGTTCTTAAAATGATTGGTTCAGCAAAAAGTCAGCCTCTTTCTGATACAGTGAATCTACAGGAAGAAAATCCTAAAATATTTATTGGATCAGCATTGGCTGAGAAAACTGAGAATGAAGCAGGTGCTTCACCTCGATTTTACATTACACTGACAATCCATGAACAAATGATACATAATTGTCTTTTAGATTGAGGAGAATCACATAACCTAATGCGAAAGGCTGTCAGGGAGGATTTAGGTTTGAGTATAACAAAACCCTACCATGATCTGTATGCTTTGGATTCACGAGCTGTAAAGTGTTTCAGTGTAATTAAAGATATGGTTGTCAGTTTGGCTCAATTACCAATGAAAAGTGTAATTATGGATGTGGTAGTAGCATATATTACACCTAAATTTGGATTACTTCTCTCTAGGTCTTGGGTAAATAAAGTTGGTGGAACTTTACAAATGGATTTAACATATGCTACTATTCCTTTGTTTGGAGGAGAAAACAGAAGGCTGTACAGAGAGCTTCAATTTGCCTATATTGTGACAGATGACAAGAACCCTACAAACCATCCTCTGTATGTTGTTGATAAAGATTTGGGTACTTGCATGTTACATTTTAGTGATGATGATAATACTGCTGGTTTTTTACAGGTTGAAAAGGAATAGCCAGTTAAATGAGGTAAGGAACAAGAAGATGAGATTTGGTAATTATACTTTGATGGATCATCTTGTGAAGAAGGTGCTCGAGCAGGGGTTTTTCTCATATCCCCTAGTGGTGAAACATTAAAGCCGATGTATAAATTATAGTTTATTACTACAAATAATACTGCTGAATATGAATATTTGCTGTTAGGTTTGAAGGCTTCTAAATATTTGGGCATTCAGCAGATTTCTACATATGGCGACTCTGAGTTAGTTGTTCAGTAGGTGAGGAACAAATATCAAGTGAAACAGGATTTTCTTAAAGTTTATAGAAATGAGATATGGGATATGATTGACAATTATTTTGTAGCTTTTAACATTACCTATATTCCAAGGGATCGTAATCAGAATACTGATTCATTGGCCTTAGCAGCTACACATTTTAGAATTCCTAAAAGCACACAGTTGAGGAATCCCATTGAGGTTAGGTATAGACCTTCTGTACTTGATAATGTAAAGAAGTGGAGAGTGTTTGAAGATGACATTGAAATTAAAATATTTTTGGAGCTGACACATGAGCTTTCTAATTGCCTAATTGATCAAGAAGAAGATGTTGAAGAGATTGCTGAAAATGAAATTGTTGGCCACATGACTATTGAACTAAAAGGTAATTTCATCCCAAAAGGTTTGGTACCTTTAGAAAGGATATTTTCAAAATATGATACACCTCTAAAACCTTTTATACAGTATTCAAAAGGGAATGTGGTGGAGTGTAACATTGGTACTACAGAACATCCAAGAATGGTGAAGATTTCAAAAGCACTCACAACAGAACAGAGAAATAGGTACATTAAGTTGTTAAAGGAACATGTTGATGTCTTTGCATGGTCTTATGAAGAAGTGAGAACATCTGATACTGGGATTATACAACATAAAGTACCTTTAAAACCGAATGTTAAACCCTTTCGATAGAAATTGAGGAGTATTAATCCAGCCTTGTTTCCTGTTATTGAAAAAGAATTTAAGAAATTATTATATGCCAAGATCATTGTTCCTCTCAGGTACTCTTCATGGGTTGCTAATCTAGTTCCTATCAGGAAAAGGAACGAAGAAATCAGACTGTGTGTTGACTTTAGAAACTTGAATAGATCTTCACTAAAGGATAATTATCCTCTACCTAAAATTGAGAAAATATTGCAGAAGGTTGTTGGGGCACAAAGGATTTCTATGGTTGATGCATTTTCAAGATACAATCAAATTTCTATGCATCCTAATGATAAATAAAAAATAGCTTTTACTAGTCCATGGGGAACATTCATGTATCGTAAGATGCCTTTTGGTTTAATGAATGATGGAGCAAATTTTCAAAGGGCTCTAGATATAGCCTTTGTTGGGGAAAATGACAAGTTTGTGGTAATTTACTTAGATGATATTACTGTATTTCACAATCAGATGATAAACATATAAAACATTTGAAACAAAATTTCCTAAAATGCAGAAAATTTGGTTTATCCTTGAATCCAAAGAAGTCACACTTTGCTGTATAGGAAGGCAAATTATTGGCTCATTTAGTTTCAGCTGATGGTATAAGGATTGACCCAGAAAGGGTGAAAGAAATATTGAAGATAAGTCTGCCAAAGAGTAAAAGAGATGTCCAATCTTTCATTGGTAAAATAAACTTTCTGCATTGGTTTATACCAAACTTTGTTGAGACTATCAAGCAGATTACAACCATGCTAAATAATAATCAAGAAGTCAAGTGGACTATTGAAGCAAAGAACTCATTTGAAAAAAATAAGATGGCTCTTACCAAATTTCTAGTTTTTGTAAGTCCAGATTTTACCAGAGAATTTCTAACCTTTTCCTTTGCATCTGAAGATACATTGGATGCTCTTATGTTGCAGAAGAATAAGGATGGTCTTGAACAACCTATTGCATTCTTCAGCAAAACTCTTAGAGATTCTGAATTAAAATACAACATCTTGAAAAAACAGGCTTACTCTTTGGTAAAAGCTTTGAAATTTTTTACAATCTATGTTTTGCATTCCAAAGTTATTTCATATGTGGCTAATGCTGTTGTAAAAGATGTTTTGACACATCCTGACAACGAGGGAAAAATAGGCAAGTGAATTGCTAAAATAATGGAGTATGATGTAGATATCATACCTACAAAACTAGTAAAGGGACAAGGTTTATCTAAGCTGTTGGCTGAATCAAATTGCCAAGCTTTAGGATTGCATTTGATGGTAGAGGATCCAGCTCAAGAAGAAAATCAAGCAGAGCTGGAGAAAGAGAATATTATGGATTTCTATTCACCATCCACATGGTATGCAGACATTGTATATTTTCTATTGTATTTGCAATGTCCTGAACACTTAGATAAAAAAACTGCTAGGTCTTTGAAGCTAAGAGCTACTAAGTACTATTTGGTAGAACAACATGTATTTTGGAAGGTTCTAGGGGGTGTTCTACTTAGATGCTTAGATAAAACTGAAATTGAAGGAGTGATTTATGAATCTCATGAGGGTGCTTGTGGAGGTCACAAGTATTGGAAGGAAACATCATACAAAATCTTAAGAGCTGGACACTATTGGCCCTCTTCATTTACAGATGTGTATCAGTAGGTAAGAGCATGCATCGTTTGTCAGAAATTTGTTGGTAAACTAAAAATGTTATCATTACCTTTAAAACCAATTGCAATAAGTGCCCCTTTTCAGCAGTGGGATCTGGACTTTATAAGAGAGATAAATCCATCTTCCTCAGGAGAACACAAGTGGATTTTGACTACAACAGATTTCTTTACCAAATGGGTGGAAGATATCCCCACAAGGAACGCCACAAACACGGTGATTATGGAATTTATTGAAGAATATATTCTTAGTAGGTTTGGGTGTCCTCAGAGAATAGTAATAGATAATGCAAATACTTTTAAGTCTAAAACAATGGGAGCATTTTGTGAAAAGAATGGAATCTTGTTGAAACATTCAACTCCTTACTATCCTCAAGGTAATGGTTTAGCTAAGTCCTCCAATAAAAATATCATTCAGAGTACTAGAAAATTGTTGAAGCATAATAAGAGATCATGGGATTCTATGCTGAAATATGCATTATGGGCTGATAGAATAACAGTCAAACAAGCAATTAGAAATTCTCCTTTCCAAGTAGTGTATGGTACAGATGCAGTTTTTCCTGTTTAGTCGGGTATCTAAGTGATGAATTTCTTTCAGGATTGTCAAGAAGAACCTAATGATATGCAGAGAAGGATTTATGCAATGATAGAGTTGCAGCAGAATAGAGAAAAAGTGGAAGAAAAGGCATATCTATACAGATTGAAAAGTAAAGAAAGATTTGACAGGAAAATCAAAGATAATACTTTCTCAATAGGAAACATGGTTCTAAGATGGGATGCTAGGAAGGAGCAAAAAAGGAAACATGGCAAATTTGATAGCCTCTGGTTTGGCCTTTTCCTAGTATCTAAGTTTTTGGAAAACAATACTTTTGTTCTACAGACTTTGGAGGGTGAGGAATTGTCAACTCCAGTTAATGGACAATTCCTCAAGCATTTCTACAGTTTTTGAGGTGAATTTCAGTTTTCATTAAACATATCAGTGTGAGTAAAATACAATAAGGACTCCATAACCCAATGGAAATTTTGCAGATTAGCAGGTAGCAGGAAAGAAGGCACTGGTCTATAGGTTCTTGAAGCCTCACAAGGAGGACTTCATCCTGTAGCAGGAGCCAGATGTTAGGTCATGATTTTTTCTTCCTTAGTTTTATACTTTAATTTATGTTTTTGAACCTTGTTAGTATTTTTTCTTCTAGTAAATTTTGTTTGTAAAGGTAATTTTGAGTTCAAACTTTTAATTTTCATGATTTTGATTTTTTAAGCTTGCTTTTATAGGTTTTGCTTTCATTTCATTATTGAAGGGTTTTACAAGGCATATATGGATTAAATAAGTTTTATAAATAACACTAAGGTCAATATTGAACACATAAACCAAGTTTTAATCCTTATTAGTGGCCTAATGATGTGGAATTATTTGATTAGATTTTCTTGTAGCACAAGAGAAAAATTGATACATTAGAGCGCTACAAGAAAGTCGGGAATGCAAAAATCATCATTTTTCAGTCCGATTTTTTCTTGTGTCTTATCTTCAAGGTGTTAATCATATCATTTGATGCATTTGATATGTGTCCTGCATAGTTTTATCATTGAAACAGGTGGATGATCATCGTAAGAGGTACTTCATGGTGATTGCATGCAGAGCAGGATGAATGATGATAGTGAGTAGAATGAGACAGAGTTTTTCGGGAGTATGTTCCTTATCTGAAGGGCATGAAAGATATTGAAGGTCATGGTGAGAAGACACTACTGAGAAATCAGGAGTTTTCAATTGAATGAGGAATTAGGGATTTTTAGCAACGACTATTTGAAGTGGTCTAGACCGTTAGAGACAGGTGGAACATGAAATTCGACACTTAACCATTGTAGTGATTGCATTCTAGTGCTCATATTGGTCTTCTAAATAGGTAGCCCACGTGTCATTGCTAGGGTTTGTTTAATTTTGGGATTTCCTGATAAAATCCTTAATGATAAAATTTGAAGGAGGAATATCAGTTTTTAACCTAATATACTGTGATTGATGAATTATTAACAAATATATTCGAAGAATTCATCATTTAAAACAATAAAATTCAAATTAGAACTTGTTGGAATTCACTGAACTTTGTGATTGGGTCAAACTATTGTAATTTGGCACAAAAGACTTTTGCGTTATGTGTTAGGACAGACTGTTATGATTTGGAGATAGTTAGATTGTGGGATATCGATAGGTGCTATTAAACCATAGTGAATATGAAGAAAAGTGGAAAAAAAATAGATATGATCCCACTGACCTAAGTTGGGTAGACAATTTTTAAGAATGTGCAGAGTTATTTTCAAATGTAGGATGGTTGAGATTTTTCAAAAAGATTGACAGATATCATGCAGAGGTGTCTCATAAATTTGCTTAGTGCTATGATAAAGACATTGTGTTTTTTTATACTTTACAATTCAAAATGACTAAGGAGTTGGTAGTTGAGGCAACAGGCATCTTGAACGAGGGAGAATTATGGTTTAAGAAGGTTCCATTCACCTTCAATGCAAAAAAGTACTTACTTCTTGGTCTAATTGCATATTGGGGTAAAGGTGTACCAATTCATAACTTCAAACATGAATGGATAGGGCCCATTAAAGTTTTACAGAGTTATATTACCTGTGAGGGTAGATATGCCTTTGTTTTCAAATACCACTTCAGATTTCTTCAGCATCTCAATGATGAGTCCAAGATAAACTTAACCTTCTCCTTTCTGAAGAGTCTACAAAAGATGTCATGCAGATTTAAGGGCACCAAAATCATACTAAGAAATCTATTTTCCATCATGGACTCATTAAACTCATCATAAACAATGTTTTGCAGAGTAGGGAAAAAATTGGGAGTATTTCATTTTCTGGTCATGTTTTCAAAATGGTCAAGAAGGACAGTCTCACAGAAGACAAGAAGATAAAGGGCAGACTTTGATCAGAAAGCTCAGGAAAAAGGTAAAGGTCAAGGACAAAGACATGGTTAAATTAGAGGAAGTTTCAGATCATGCAAATGAAGAATTTGAATCTAAACAACACCTTAATGACAATGAGAGCAAGAATTTATAGTTAGATATTAAGGAAGCAGAGCCTGTTGAAAATGATGTACCTGCAGAGACAATTTCTGCTGAGAATGTTGTACCTGTAGAGACAATTTCAGATGAAAAAGAAGAGGTCGAAGTACAAAGACAAAGTCCTATCACTATTTTATCAGAAGATGAGAAATGCCTATTTGATGATGATAAAGTCCCTATCACTGATGCAAGTAGGGTTTCTACTAAGAAGGAATTTCACAGCTAGGGTGATGACGTAGCATTACCAAAAAGAAAGAAAATAAAAGTTGTTGAGTTTGCCTCAGTTACCCATCAGGATAAGACTCTCAAAATGTTGGGGGAGATTGCTCCTGTGTGGAGATCTAAAACTAGACCTAGAAATAAACTCATACTGAATATGAAGAAGTTGTTGAATCCTAAATTGAACAAAGAAAGAGTAACAGTGATAGATGAATCTTCATCTGAGGAAAAATTGAATGATGATAAAGATGAAAGTAAGGGTAAAAGATCTATTGAATCAAAAAGTGAGTTTGTCTTGACTGATACTAAAATATCTGATATATTTCTAGAGGTACGAAGTCAGATGTTGCAGGAACAGGAAGAAGGTGAAATAAATAGTTCTTACTCAGAAAAGTGTTGGAGACATCTACCATCATACACACTCTTTCGGTCAAATTGGCCTAGTTAAACCACTATCCTAAGTTTAATTGACATCAGTGGAGCATTAATTTCCATCATCCAGTCACACCCACCCCTTCCTACAGTCAAGGAGGCTAACTTAGCCTTCTCCTATAGTCAAGGAGGCTAACTGGAGAACTCCAGGGGTGATCTGAGTGATATTAATGCACCTAATTGCTAACTGGTGGTTACAATCAATTCAACTAGTCAGTTACAGTCAATTAAGGTGCCTCCATTCATTAAATATATTATTTATTATTATTTAATGAAATGGAGTCAACAAGGCGCCTCCACCAACTTCTGATGGTCAGTTCAGCTTTAGTTAACTTCATCAAGGTTCATTGGAGTCATTGTTATAGCATATTTCACCACTCCAGGTGAATCACACTTTGTATGGCCTTGCCCTGTCCCGCTGCAGACTCTTTAGACCCCATGGACCATATTTTATCCTTTGATGTTACCTTGATCATCCCTAAAAACTATATAAAAGATAATATACGTGGCTTTTTACCCGATAACCGCGTACATACGCAAGTTTGACTCCTATAACCACGTACATCGGGATGTGTGCATAGTCCAAATCCTTTTGGAGTTTTCCTTGACACAGATCCAACTCATTTGACTCCTGGCCTTCCATATGCCTTGAGATCACTCGGATTCGACCCTTCATTATCCCTTGTGAAGCTATATAAGGAACCCCTTGGTACATTGAAGGCATATAGAGACATTGAAGCAATGAAACTATAGTCCATTGTTGCTAGATCTATACTTGAGTCTGCATCCCTTTCTCCCTTTGGATCACTGTTGTGTTCTTCCCAAGATTTCCTTTGCTAGTGAGCTTGCTATCAAGAGATGGAGGATTGAGGTGGTGGAGGCCCAAGTGGGGGATTCAGTTTCTCCGATTCGCAGACATGCCGTCAGAGGTTGTATCTATCTTGTAATCTCTGATTTATATTAATAAGAACTATCTTTCCTTGTCCAATGATGTGTATTTGATTGAATATTGTATCCATTGGAATATGTCAAATGCTTTTACATTATTGATTATATATGCTAGAATAGATCTAACACCATGATATATAGTATGCTTGTATTGTTTACTTGTTGTTGAGGAAGTATTATATCAATTCAACCTGAAGATTGGAAAGATCAATGGGGATCTACTTCAACCGTCCGGAATAAGGTACAAGGTATGATCCTTTAGTGTTAGACATTTTATTTCTATTGCATATTGGGAAAGATTGATTTCTGGAGTTAAGTCTATCTGTTGTGGTACCCCAAGCCATAGGAATTTCTCTCCGTAACAGAATTGGTGACTCCGCTGGGGAGTTCCTAGTAGTTTTCCTTTGGGGGTTTCTATCGGCACAATGGGCTTGATATTATTGACTTGCTCTTTGTTTATCTTTGTTTTTGTGTTGCATTTTATAGCATGTTCATCCATTGACACTCCCCTTTATTGGTTTGACCATTGGCCTTCTTTTTACCATTTCCTTCTTTGTATACGCAGATTTTTGGCCAAAAGTCGCGTACATACGCAGATTTTTGGCCAAAAGTTGCGTATACACGCAGGTTTTTGGCCAAAATCCGTGTATACACTCAGGTTTTTGGCCAAAAGTTGCGTATATACGCAGCTGTTCTTTAAACAGTCGCGTACATCCTCCCTTTCGGTGAGTTTATTGTTATGGGAAGTTGTTGGTTGGGTTGTGAGTGTGGTTGGGTCTTCCTTGGGTCTGATGTTGTCTGTTGGATGCTTCTTTTGTGACCAGAGACCACTTTTTCATTGATTTTTCTTTGAAAGTAGTTTTAGTCATTTATCCTTTTTGTTTTTCCATTAGTGCATTACTCTTTTTGTCTTAGTGTCTTGCTGGGCTTGTCTTTTATACTTGCTGCAGAGACTGAGAGTTTTAGATGACTTTTATTGCATTTTTCATTCTTTTATATTGAAAAATACAAAGTATTTGCACTTTTAGTTGCATCTTAGATATGGATTTGAGGAGGTACTTGCATTGGATTGCTTGGATGAGAGTTGTTTTTAGGCTTTCATATAGGAAGGATTGCATTGTAATTTGGAAAGGAATATATATTTATGCATCTCATGTAGTGGCATACCCTATTTTTCATTTGACAAAGATTGCACTTAGCATTGTTTGTTATGGTGTGCACTTTTATTTCACTGCTGAGTCTTCATATCACTAGTTGCACGGCCATTTCCCTTTGAGTAATTACAGCCAACTAAAATCAACTCTAATTAAAATGAATTACACTCTTTTCTTTTCTAGGGAGCACCAACAAGCTTAGGTTTTAGGATCTTGGAATAGTTCATTGTAAGATAATTCTCCAAGATCACTAAACAACAACATTTAGGTGTCTATCCAGGGAGTGTGTGAAATCCTTGGTATAACCATCGTTCTCAAGATCCTCCTCTCAAATGGGAGTTAAGCACGAGGCAGTGTGAGTGGTTATTGATTGGGATGACCCCTATTCATAACTGAGTAGCACCGGATATATTTCCAGGATTGTATTCGTATCTGGGGGCTCTTTCGAGAGTTTCGGGCTTTGCTACCCTGCCCATATGGTCAATCCCGCCTGTGACTGTCTGCCTGAGCTTTGATTATATTGAGGTGACCTTAGTGACATTACCTAGAATATCGAGGGGGCACTTCTAGAGGTTATTCTGTAGGTGTCCCGCCCAGGTAGAGGTCGGACAGCATAGTCACTATATGCGTTGAAGCTGAGAGCCACTATAATTGGTTACGTACCTCCGCTTGTAGTGTATGGGAGTTTCGGGCCTCTCCCAGGCGAGACATACCTGCTACATTTGGGAGCTCACATATCCTCCCCTTGGGTTGCTTGTATTTTGGCTGTATATTTTCTTAGGAGTGTGCTCTTTGTGCGCTAGTTGGCCTTTGGGATCGTGGTTACTTGAGTATAATTATGCTCTCTTGAGTTTGGGTCCTTTTATTTTTGGCATGCCTAGTATCCTATCACTTGTCTTGGTCCTAGTACGGACCCTAGTATCAAACTTGGGGGCATCATAGCCCCTTGTCGTGCTCATAGATTTGGGAATGGTCATCTTCCATCCTCTACTCCATTTGTGGAGGATTTTTTCCCTTCACTCAGTCTTTACACCAGTGGTCACCCTCACTAGGGTGGTAGTGTATGCGTGAACGTTGGGTCTACACCTTAGTTTCCTTTTTATGTCTCATCGTTCACCGCATTGTTTCCTTTGGGTGTTGTTGTCATGATCATTCCTCCCTATATCCTATAGTTTGGATTCTTTATTGATTATTTTGGTTTCTTTTGGATTAATATGGTTGTCATGTAGGTTCCATGTTTTGTACACTCTCTCCGAGGTTTCTACCCGTTCATGCCTGTCACAGGTATTATGTCTGGACTGGCATATAGGTTAGGATATTACATCCTCTTGCACTTATGCACTGCCGTATGACCGTTCCATCTTAACCTTAGGTACGAACCCATTCCATGGTATCACAGAACCTTCATGCTACTGTTAGAAGTGGTACTATGTGAATGGTAGAGCTTTCCTTTACATGGGTACCCTAGTTAGTTCCCTTTTGAATTTGGTACCCATGCTGTGAGTCCTCTCTTAGGGCATGGGATTCTATTGTATAGTACTGCCATGACATTTCGCAAGAGCCTCATACTCCTCTTAATCTTATGCTGCCTTATTTCCCTCAGGACTTCCTCATGTCAAGTTGTGAATGCATTATCATGAGCTTTTCCTGCCTTATTGAGCTTTATGCTGGCTCCCCTGACATTGCGTTTCAGCCATATAGCCCAAGCTTGTCTCATGTTTAGCCATGTAGAGCCATTTTTATATCCTTCGCAGCTTGATTCCCTTTTTCCTGGGAGGGGATTTTCCCCCGAGTGTCGATATCCTACACATGTATCCTTGCATTGAGCATAGGTATGTTCCACTACTTGGAACTAGTTTGTTTGCCTTGATGACACTCGTCTCCTCCTAGTTTGTAACTATAAATTTAGTTTATTCTTTTTTCAAGCTTTTCAAATAACTGAAAAAGTCCAAAAAAAATCAAAAAACCAAAAATCCGGACAAGGAAAGATGTTACATTTGGTAGCCGTCGAGTCGTGTCGCCTTCAAATAGAGCACTGCATATCACATCCATTGGTTGGGTTATAGTTTGACTTAGGAGCTGTACTCATTTATCTGAGTTTATCTCCACTGACTGTTTAAGCTTCCAGTCCCTATGGAGCCTCTGTTGATGCCTCCTGTGTCACAGAGATGTCCCAGTTTGTATATCGAGTCTATGCTTCCTTCATTCAGTCACCATACGTCGTTATGCTCTTGTTTGAAGTAAGTTGAAACCTGTGTCGGCCATTCCTCAGTTATCTTGACTTTGCATGTCGGCCATTCTTGGTACAGTTACTGTTTCGTGCACCTTATGATCGAGTCCTTCCACATTAGACAGCTTTGCTAAGTACCTTGTGTTGGATGATGGGGGATGCCTTAATGCCCTCCTTCCAGCGGATTTCATCCCATCGACTTCAGATCATTTATTCTGGGATTGGAATCTAGAGTCCTTTTGAGTGCCTTAAGAATTGCATTCATCAGTGGTAGGTTCTCTTGCCATCGATAGTTTCTTGGGAATACATAAATGTCCCATGATCGATGGATTCTCTCAAGTGTTCGACCTCAACACATCTATTCACACTTGTTAGTTTTCACTCTAGTACCTTGATTCCCATTATCATCATTGGTGGGTAATCTCGCGTTTGTTAACGATATACATCAATGACCGGTAATCAGATGATGGACTACTATGTTCGACCTCGACACCTCTATTCACATAGTAGGACATGTACTCATAGCAGTTTGTGTAGAAGACCTTCGAGACTGCTGGAATCTCTTATATGCTACCTCCTTGATCATGCTAGTGTTCATGAGATTTCAGCTCTCGTGACTTGATTCCAGTGTATGTCAGACATTTCCAGCCACTATGGAGATCTTGATCTATTGTATATCTTCAGCCATTTTGGAGATCATGATCCTTTGTATATCTTCATCATGGAGATTCTGATCTATGTATATTGTACATGGCGATGACCACATATGTGATATCATGTATTATGTATCCGGGACTGCTATATGTACTTGCAGTTATATGCAGAGTTGTATCATTGTACTATGTTGATTGGGTGGCTGGTCTTCCATTTGGGATCCCTCATCACTCCACTTCTGGGATGGACTTATAATGTATTTCAGCCATCGTATGACCCCTCTGACCTCACACATTAGGGGGCATCTGTTATAGCGGATTTCACCACTCTAGGTGAATCACACTTTGTATGGCCTTCCCCTGTCCCGCTGCAGACTCTTTAGACCCCATGGACCATATTTTATCCTTTGATGTTACCTTGATCATCCCTAAAAACTATATAAAATATGATATACGTGGCTTTTTACCCAATAACTGCGTACATACACAGGTTTGACTCCTATAACCGTGTACATCGGGATGTGTGCATAGTCCAAATCCTTTTGGAGTTTTCCTTGACATGGATCTGACTCATTTGAATCCTGGCCTTCCATATTCCTTGAGATCACTCGGATTCGACCCTTCATTATCCCTTGTGAAGCTATATAAGGAACCCCATGGTACATTGAAGGAATATAGAGAGATTGAAGCAACGAAACTATAGTCCATTGTTGCCAGAACTATACTTGAGTCTGCATCCCTTTGTCCCTTTGAAGCACTGTTGTGTTCTTCCCAAGCTTTCCTTTGCTAGTGAGCTTGCTATCGAGAGATGGAGGATTGAGGTGGTGGAGGCCCAAGTGGGGGATTCATTTTCTCTGATTCACAGACGTGCCATCAGAGGTTGTATCTATCTTGTAATCTCTGATTTATATTAATAAGAACTATCTTTCCTTGTCCAATGATGTGTATTTGATTGAATATTGTATCCATTGGAATATGTCAAATGCTTTTACATTATTGATTATATATGCTAGAATAGATCTAACACCATGATATATAGTATGCTTGTATTGTTTACTTGTTCTTGAGGAAGTATTATATCAATTCAAGCTGAATATTGGAAAGCTCAATGGGGATCTACTTCAATCATTCGGAATAGGGTACGAGGTCTGGTCCTTTAGTGTTAGAAATTTTATTTGTATTTCATATTGGGAAAGATTGATTTCTGGAGTCAAGTCTGTCTGTTGTGGTACCCCAAGCCATAGGAATTTCTCTCCATAACAGTCATGCAGGACTAGAACTTGATGGTTGGATTGCTATGACATCTGTTTGATCTCCTTCAGTTGAGATTCAATCATTTATTGCACTCCGACTTCAGTTAGGGTTTGGTGAGTCAATTAGGGTTTTAGTCAAGTGGTTAACTGAGTGAGATTGCATGGCAAAGAGTCAATTAAGCTAGACTCACTCACTGAATTCGAATTGTCTCCTTAGGTATTCGAATTCTTCATGGAGTTAAGCCATTGCTCTGCATGGAAATTGTAACCTATTATTGTTGATAAAGTATACAGAGAGGAAACCTATTCTGGTTCCAGTTATTTTCCAATTCATGAGTATTTGTCAATAATTCTTTGATGATTTTGATTCCTAGTTCCTAGATCATGTGCAAGAATTAATATGGTATCAAAGCTTACGGCGGGACGAAGATAAATCTCTCAAAAACAAGATTTTTGACAAATTTCTCCATGAAATTTGAGCAATAGCTAAAAAATCCAGCACTGCACCAGAAGCCAAGGCTTACCACTCAATATCCCAAGTAAAGAACTTGTTGATCAAGCTTACTTGATTGAATATGTTGGGTGTGATGAAAGCCTAGAATGTACAGGTTGTCTGACCTTACGGTGCCCCTTTTGTTTTGATTTGCAAGTTTTATCAGGTACAACTTCAAATGGACTCATCAATCCCTCTTCTCACCCCATTCACAAGCTATTCGGAATGGAAGTTGAAGATGATTGCATATCTGAAGAGACGAGGTCTCTATGAGGTGTCTATTGGACTTGGAAAAGAGTCTTATGAGAATGAGAATGACTGGCTAAATGACCGTGATAGAGATTTTGGAGCAATAGGTCTGGCCCTTGATCCTAGCTTGTACTACCTTATTCTTGGTTCTGTTGAACACCCAAAGAATTTTTGGACAATATTGGAAAACCTTTGGCAAGCACAATGTGGATCATAATAGTACTTTGGAGATCACGGCCAACACCACAAGAGTTCTTTACTCAAAATTCTCAGCCTCTACTCTCTCTGATGAAGTTGTTCAAGATGAAGATGAAGTAGAATCTTCTACACATTCAATTCGAATTGAAGAAAGTCTCCATGAAGTGACTCCTTCTCCTGATGCTCCAGAAGTTCATGAGATATTTGATATCTCCTCTTCTCATATTGATGAAATAGAAGAAGACATTCGAATCTATTATATTGAAGAAAAATACTGCTGCACTTCCATGCAAACATTCAACGGTGATTTTCCTTTGAATTCTGTGCAAAATTTACCAGTAATTGCTTCCAAAAGTGAAGAGAAATTTGATTTTTCTTCCGCTAATGTTGCTGCTGGTGTGCAAATATGTAAAAAATTGGATATTTTGGAAGAAATATTAGATTATAAGAGTGACACATTTTCTCCCCATGATCTAGATCTTCCAGCAAATTCCTACAGGATTGCATGCACCAAAATTCAGAATTTTGAAGAAGAAAATGGTGCATCCACCGTCTCGGTTGACCATAATTTTGGATCTGATATGAACCTTATTGGATCTGATATGATATTATTTGGATCTGATATGTTATTTATTGGTTCAAAATTTCAGGTTCATAAACCTTCGGTACTGCTTGTAGCTGTTCTCATCAACGGTGTGAAGAAACAAGTACCTCAAGTCTCCTACAAAACTGTTGGTGGGGATTTGATTTCATTTCATAGTTTTGGATCTATTGTGAACATATTTAGATCTGATTTACATTCTGATCTGATATTATTTTTTTCATATTTTAAAATCCAAGAGCTTTCATTCATGCTTGTAGCTTCTCTCACCGATTCCGATGTGAAAAATCAAGTACCGCAATTCTTCTTCAAATTTACTGATGGAGATTTGGTGTTAGTTTCCTCTTATGAGGTTGCTAATATTTTATTTTGTGAATCATTAGATATTTCTGAAGCTATATCAGATTATGGAGCTCAAGCATTCACTCTCCAGAGTCCCATGGATTCTCTACCTTTGGTCACAAGCTCATATCCTCACAGAACTAGTAAAGAGGAAGGCATTCTGCATCCGCATGGACACTTGCTCCTAAGATTTGGGGCTGATTTTACCACTCATGGTTTTCTGTTCAAAGCTGCAACATATCAATTTCTTGAGTGTTCCACACATGGTTTGAATCCTCAAGAACCTTTTCTCCCTCTTCAGATGATTTCAATTGCTCTACATGGGTCCAGTTTTCATCGTGCGGCTGTTTATATTTATGATTCAGTTGAGTGCATTGTTCTTCTTCCAAAGTGGAAGATTCCTCAAGACATATTCATTTAGTTTGGATTCAGAGGTTAACATGCACAGTCTCAAGATGCTGCTGCATAGAAGAACCAATTCTTGATTTGCTGCTTAGTTTGAGGGGGGGTATTTTTCCCATGAGGTTTTCCTCGTTATATTAAGCAGTTACTTTATTGTACAGGGTGACCTATGGTCTTAGTTTATAGGGCCCTAGCATTTTATGCATCTATGTTTTCTAACTCTTCCTGAGTATAGCTTAAGGGGGGGTGTTGGAGACATATACCATCATACACACTCTTTCAGTCAAATTGTCCTAGTTAAACCACTATCCTAAGTTTAATTGACATCAGTGGAGCATTAATTGCCATCATCTAGTCACACCCACGCCTTCCTACAATAAAGGAGGCTAACTTATCCTTCTCCTACAGTTAAGGAGGCTAACTGGAGCACTCTGGGGGTGATCTGAGTGATATTAATGCACCTAATTGCTAACTGGTGGTTACAATCAGTTCAACCAGTCAGTTACAGTTAGTTAAGGCACCTCCATTCATTAAATATATTATTTAATGATTATTTATTATTATTTAATGAACTGGAGTCAACAAGGCGCCTCCACCAACTTATGATGGTCAGTTCAACTTCAGTTAACTTCATGAGGGTTGATTGGAGTCATGCAAGACTAGCACTTGATGGTTGGATTGCTATGACATGTGTTTGATCTCCTTCAGTTGAGATCCAGTCATTTATTGCACTCCGACTTCAGTTAGGGTTTGGTGAGTCAATTAGGTTTTAGTCAAGTGGTTAACTGAGTGAGATTGCATGGCAAAGAGTCAGTTAAGCTAGACTCACTCACTGAATTCGAATTGTCTCCTTAGGTATTCGAGTTCTTCATGGAGTTAAGCCATTTCTCTGCATGGAAATTTTAACCTATTATTGTTTATAAAATATATAGAGAGGAAACCTATTCTGGTTCCAGTTATTTTTCAATTCATGAGTATTTGTTAATAATTCTTTGATGATTTTGATTCCTAGTTCCTAGATCATGTGCAAGAATTAATAAAAAGAAGGTGATGGTTGAGGAAAAGGTTCCATGTAAAACTGAGAGTGAAGAACAACTAGGTTTTCCTAAAACTCCTACGAAATTGTTTCCATAAAATGAATAAATTTATAAGAGATTGAATATTCCATGGCTTCCAAATGAGATGCAAACCATAGCAAGAAATAAATCCTTTGATTCTGAAAAAGAGAATTTCAAAGAAGTGTAAAACAATATAAGTATCAGGTTGAGTACACGTAGAAGACTAATCATGGCTTAGTCATGGAAAATAGAAGGCTTAGAGAGGATTTGGAGGAGGTGAACAGCCATTATCAGGAGTTGATTGCAGTTTCAAGAGAATCATTCAAAAGGAAGAGGAATATAGAAGGTCAATTCACAATGTTGAAGCAAACCATCTAGGACCTACAACAGCATAATGAAGAGCTCACGAGGAAGAGTGCATATATGGAGGCAGATCAATTGAAGGCAAGAAGAAAAGCTCAAGCCCTGGAAGAGATTGCCTTGTTAGCTAAAGCATCTAAGGATCTGTAAAATTTGTTAAGATAATCAATTATTAGTTAGGTTTGAAAGTTACTTTATTTTTGTAAATATTATTTAGATGAAACTATTCAATGGGTAGACTAAAAAACAGTCAGGGTTCAGTTCCTTAACCAATTTTGGAGAATGGTATAAATGTAAGTCTTAAAGAAGACAAATGATTCGATTTTTTGGCTGGAAAGAGGAGGTATTTAGACTTGTTCATAAGCTAAGTAAAATACTCTTATGTGTATTTGAAAGACTGATTATGAAATATATGCTCTATTTACCCTTTACTTTATTCTCTGGATTCATTTATAACTTGTTTTAGTTACTAAGTTGGTAATTTTATTGCTTGTTTAAAGTTTTTATACTTGGAATGCTTGCCATCTATGGATGAACCTCACTGTTGTTTTCTATTGGATTATGGTTATTATGTTATGCATATTAGCCTTTCTATTCTTATGATTTAGTGTTTATTTGGATTTATGAATGTATTTCCTCTTGTCATCAAACTTCTCAACCAAAAAACCTTGAAAACCATAAAAACCCTATTTTGTTTTATTGAGATTATTGAGATTGTGTTGGCTTGTTCTCTTGTAGTCTGGGAACAATTTCTGGCATAAACATATTTGGTACCGTTGCCGGGGAACAAATTTGAAAACATATTTTTCCTTGGGATACTTATCATTTCATTGGTTTTAAGAGGTGAACTTAAACCAACAAATATTAAAGACTACTTTTCACCAGTCTGTCACAATGGCTACTAGGGGAATTGGAAAAAGAAACAGATCTATTTCACCTTTGCAATTGGGTGTTTCAAACTCAGAATAGATACTGAAAACAACAAGGAATATTAGAAGATCTCGGTCATCACCAGCCCTATATAACCCTGATCAGTTTGATAGTTCATCACCTTTATCTATTTTGAAAAAAGAAGAAGAAACTTCACCTTGGTTGAATCCTATAATTCCTGTGAGTAACTTTCAAGTTTTCACTAATCCTGAATCCTTTAAAATGGAAAAAAGACTATCTCCTAGTAAAATTCCTCTATTTCATCTGAAAGTTGGTAAAACCCCTTTTCATCCAGGTTCCCGTCAAATCTCTCCATCACTAAAGTCAGTCAACCTTAAAATGGCAGCGCAAAATCAGCGAGTAGATATGATGGACCGAATGGTTGCAACTAGGTATGCACCCTTAGTTTTGTGTCAACCTTCGAATGCACTTCCTAGAGGTGATTATCATAAATACCTACCTAGGCTTAATGGACAGGGTGAAAATACAGGTAAGGAACACTGGGAAGCCTTTCTCAGTTATGCTGATAACCAGAATATTGAAGCTAAGGATGTATGGATGAGGATGTTTGTGTAGAGACTTGATGGAGATGTCAGAAAATGGTTTAGGGAGCTACCTGCAAATTCTATCACCATCATAGAAGAGCTTCAGGAGCTCTTCATGAGATAATGGGTTGACACCAAAGATTATACTTATTATATAACTGAGTTTGGAGCCCTTAGGAGAAAGAAGGATGAAACCATCGCAGCCTTTTCAAAGAGATTCAATAAAATGTATGGCTGAATTCCTGTGAAGATAAAACCTTCAGAAACATCTCCAAAACTCACATATGCAAATGATTTTGACGATGAATTTTCCTTACTAATAAGAGAAAGAAGACCTGTTTCTTTACTGAACATGCAGGATGCAGCATTAGAGGTGGAGTCTAATATAATGGCTTCAAATAGATTGAATAAGGAAACAACTCAATAGATGTATGATAGGAAAGGTAAAAGGAAGCATCTCCAGGGGTTTGAACATCCCATTCTGCAGAAGGTAAAATTGATGAGATGGCCAAGCTAGTTAAGATCTTGACTGTAAAATTAAACAAGTTAGAACTAGAAAGAAATTCAAAAAAACCTGCTCAAGAAGGTGAAAGAAACCCTAACAATCAAAACCAATTCAGAAGATAGATTGATCCTCGCTTGATACCTAAAGAACGAAGAAATAATGATATACAACAAAAAAGGAGAGAGACTGAGGATCAAAGAGTACCACCCCCTCTTAAGAACAATGTTGTTGATCAAGAATAAATTGAAGAGGAAGTGTTATTTGAAGACACAGATCAAGATATGAACTATTTTGGAGAATCTTTGATTGAGGGTTTTGTCACTGAAGAATAATTTTTAAATGTAGAATACTATGATGCTGATATGTTTGAAACAGAAGATGACTTAAATTTTAAAATGGCTACTATAACTGCTAATATCTATTAGAATGAACCAAAGAAAACTTTGAATTTGAGGTCAGGCTCAAAACAAGTAGTACAAAACCCAAAGAAGAAGGTACTTCTACCTACTAAACAACAATCTAATCCTGTGTCAGAGAAAAAAAAAATTCAGGATAAGCAAAAGAAGAGCATGGAAGTTGAAGAGGTAAATAAAACTGTGCAGAATTTTAATCTAGAAAATGAATTAGGAAAAATAAATATTCCTATGCCTTTTACTGAATTAATGAAAAATCCTTCTTACAAAGAATCAGTTCTTAAAATGATTGGTTCAGCAAATAGTCATCCTCTTTCTGATACAGTGAATCTACAGGAAGAAAATCCTAAAATATTTATTGGATCTGCATTGGCTGAGAAAACTGAGAATGAAGTAGGTGCTTCACCTCCATTTTACATTACACTGACAATCCATGAACAAATGATACATAATTTCTTTTAGATTGAGGAGCATCACATAACCTAATACCGAAGGCTGTCATGGAGGCTTTAGGTTTGCGTATAACAAAACCCTACCATGATCTGTATGCTTTTGATTCACGAGCTGTAAAGTGTTTGGGTGTGATTAAAGTTATGGTTGTCAGTTTGGCTCAACTACCAATGAAAAGTGTAATTATGGATGTGGTAGTAGCATATATTACACCTATATTTGGATTAATTCTCTCTAGGTCTTGGGAAAAGAAAGTTGGTGGAACTTTACAAATGGATTTAACATATGCTACTATTCCTGTTTTTGGAGGAGAAAACAGAAGGCTGTACAAAGAAATTCAATTTGCCTATATTGTGACAGATGACAAGAACCCTACAAACCATCCTCTGTATGCTGTTGATAAAGATTTGGGTACTTGGATGTTACATTTTAGGGATGATGATAATACTGTTGTTTTGTTATAGGTTGAAAAGGAATAGCCAGTTAAATGCAGTAAGGAACAAAAGGATGAGCTTTGGCAATTATACTTTGATGGATCATCTTGTAAAGAAGGTGCTGGAGCAGGGGTTATCCTCATATACCTTGGTGGTGAAACAGTAAAACCAATGTATAAATTAGAGTTTATTACTACAAATAATACTGTTGAATATGAAGTTTTGTTGTTAGGTTTTAAGGCTACTAAATATTTGGGCATTCAGCTGATTTCTGCATAGGGTGACTCCAAGTTAGTTGTTCAACAGGTGAGGAACAACTATCAAGTGAAATAGGATTTGCTGAAAGTCTACCGAAAGGAGGTATGGGATATGATTCAAAATTATTTTGTATTTTTTAACATTACCTATATTCCAAGGGATCATAATCAGACTATTGATTCATTGGCCTTAGCAGCTACACATTTTAGAATTCCCAAAACCACACAATTGAGGTATCCCATTGAGGTTAGGTATAGACCTTCTGTACCTGATAATTTAAAGCAGTGGAGAGTGTTTGAAGATGACATTGAAATTAAAAGATTTTTGGAGCTGACACATGAGTTTTCTAATTCCCTGATTGATCAAGAAGAAGATGCTGAGGATGAAGATGTTGAAGAGATTCCTGAAAATGAAATTGTTGGCCACAAGATTTTTGAAATAAAATGTAATTTCATCGCAAAAGGTTTGGTACCTTTAGAAAGGATATTTTCAAAATATGATACACCTTTAAAACCTGTTGTACAGTCTTCATAAGGAAATGTGGTGGATTGTAACATTGGTACTACAAAACATCCAAGAATGGTGAAGATTTCAAAAGCACTCATAGCGGAACAAAGAAATAGGTACATTAAGTTGTTAAAGGAACATGTTGATGTCTTTGCATGGTCTTATGAAGAATTGAGAACATATGATACTAGGATTATACAACATAAAGTACCTTTAAAACTGAATGTTAAACCCTTTCGACAGAAATTGAGGAGGATTAATCTAGCCTTGTTTCCTGTTGTTGAAAAAGAAGTTAAGAAGTTATTAGATTCCAAGATCATTGTTGCTCTTAGATACTCTTCATGGGTTGCTAATCTAGTTCCTGTCAGGAAAAAGAATGGAGAAATCAGACTGTGTGTTAACTTTAGAAAATTGAATAAATCTTCACTAAAGGATAATTATCTTCTACCTAAAATTGAGAAAATATTGCAGAAGGTTGTTGGGGCACAAACGAATTCTTAGGTTAATGGATTTTCAGGATAGAATCAAATTTCTATGCATCCTGATGATAAAGAAAAAACAACTTTTACTACTCCATAAGGAACTTTCATGTATGATAAGATGCCTTTTGGTTTACTGAATGCTGGAGCAACTTTTCAAAGGGATATGGATATAGCCTTTGTTGGGGAAAAGAACAAGTTTGTGGTAATTTTTTAGATGATATTACTGTATTTTCACAATCAGATGATGAACATCTAAAACATTTGAAACAAACTTTCCTAAAATGGAGAAAATTTGGTTTATCCTTGAATCCAAAGAAGTCACACTTTGTTGTACATGAACGCAAATTATTGGGTCATTTAGTTTCAGCTGATGGTATAAGGATTGACCCAGAAAGGGTGAAAGCAATATTGAATATTAGTCTACCAAGGAGTAAAAATGATCTCCAATCTTTCATTGGTAAAATCAACTTTATGTGTTTGTTTATACCAAACTTTGCTGAGACTATCAAGCAGATTACAGCCATGCTAAAGAAGGATCAAGAAGTCAAGTGGACTACTCAAGCAAATAACTCATTTGAAAAAATTAATATGGCTCTTACCGAAGCTCCAGTTTTAGTAAGTCCAGATTTTACCAGAGAATTTATAACCTTTTTCTTTGCATCTGAAGATACATTGGCTGCTGTTCTGTTGCAGAAGAATAAGGATGGTCTTGAACAACCTATTGCATTCTTCAGCAAAACTCTCAGATATTTTGAATTAAAATACAACATCTTGGAAAAACAGGCTTACTCTTTGCTAAAAGCTTTGAAATTTTTTAGAATCTATGTTTTGCATTCCAAAGTTATTTCATATGCGCCTAATACTACTGTAAAAGATGTTTTGACACAACCTGACAGCGAGGGAAAAAGAGGCAAGTGGATTGCTAAAATCATGGAGTATGATGTAGATATCAGACCTACCAAACTAGTAAAGGGACAAGGTTTAGATAAGTTGTTTGCTGAATCAAATTTCCAAGCTTTAGGGTTGCATTTAATGGCAAAGGAGCCAGCTCAGGAAGAAAATCAAGCAGAGCTGGAGAAAGAGAAGATTATGGATTTCTATTAAGCATCTACATGGTATGCAGGCATTTTATATTTTCTATTGTATTTTCAATGTCCTAAACACTTCGATAAAAAAAACTGCTAGGTCTTTGAAGCTAAGAGCTACTAAGTACTGTTTGGTAGAACAACAACTATTTTGGAAGGATCCAGGGGGTATTCTACTCAGATGCTTAGACAAAATTGAAATTGAAGGAATGATTTCTGAATCTCATGAGAGTGCTTGTGGAGGTCACAAGTATTGGAAGGAAACAACATACAAAATCTTAAGAGCTGGATACTATTGGCCCTCTTTATTTACATATGTGTATCAGCAGGTAAGAGCATGCATCTCTTGTCAGAAATTTATTGGTAAGCAAAAAATGTTATCATTACCTTTAAAACCAATTGAAGTAAGTGCCCCTTTTCAACAGTGGGGTCTGGACTTTATAGGAGAGATAAATCCCTCTTCCTGAGGACAACACAAGTGGATTTTGACTGCAACAAATTTATTTACCAAATGGGTGGAATATATCCCCACAAGGAATGCCATAGATAAAGTGATGATGGAATTTATTGAAGAAAATATTCTCAGTAGCTTTGGGTGTCCTCAGAGAATAGTAATAGATAATGCAAAGGCTTTTAAGTCTAAGGAAATGGGAGCATTTTGTGAAAAGAATGGCATCTTGTTGAAACATTCAACTCCTGACTATCCTCAAGGTAATGGTTTAGTCGAGTCCTCCAATAAAAATATCATTTAGATTATTAGAAAATTGATGAAGCATAATAATAGATCATGGGATTCTATGCTGAAATATGCATTATGGGATGATAGAATAACAATCAAACAAGAAATTAGAACTTCTCCTTTCCAATTAGTGTATGGTATAGATGCAGTTTTTTCTGTTCAGTTGGGTATCCCAGTGATGAAGTTTTTTTAGGATTGTCAGGAAGAACCTAATGATATGCAGAGAAGGATTTATGCAATGATATATTTGCAGCAGAATGGAGAAAAAGTGGAAGAAAAGGCACAACTATACAGATTGAAAATTAAAGAAAGATTTGACAGGAAAATCAAACATAATACTTTCTCAATAACAGATATGGTTCTAAGATGGGATGCTAGGAAGGAGCAAAAAGGGAAACATGGCAAATTTGATAGCCTCTTGTTTGGCCTTTCCTAGTATCTAATTTTTTGGAAAACAATACTTTTGTTCTACAGACTTTGGAGGGTGAGGAATTGTCAAGTCCAGTTGATGGACGATTCCTCAAGCATTTCTACAGTTTTTGAGGTGAATTTTAGTTTTCATTGTACATACCGGTGTGAGTAAAACACAATAAGGACTCCATAACCCAATGGAAATTTTGCAGATTAGTAGGTAGCAGGAAAGAAGGCACTTGTCTGTAGGTTCTTGAAGCCTCACAAGGAGGACTTCATCCCGCAGCAGTAGCATGATGTTAGGTCATGATTTTGTCTTCCTTAGTTTAATGCTTTTATTTATGTTTTTGAACCTTGCTAGTAATTTTGCTTCTAGGAAATTTTGTTTATAAAGGCAATTTTGAGTTCAAACTTTTAATTTTCATGATTTTGATTTTTTAAGCCTGCTTTTATAGTTTTTTCTTTGATTTCATTATTGAAGGGTTTTACAAGGCATATATGGATTAAGTAAGTTTTATAAATAACACTAAGGTCAAGATTGAACACATAAACCAAGTTTTAATCCATATCAGTGGCCTAATGATGTGCAATTATTTGATTAGACGTTCTTGTAGCGCAAGAGAAAAATTGATACACTAGAGCACTACAAGAAAGTCAGGAATGCTAAAATCATCATTTTTCAGTCCAATTTTTTCGGGTGTCTTATCTTCGAGGTGTTAATCATATCATTTGATGCATTTGATACGTGTCCTACATAGTTTTATCATTGAAATAGGTGGATGATTATCATAAGAGGTAGCTCATGGCAATTGCATGCAGAGTAGGATGAATGATGATAGTGAGTAGAATGAGACATAGTTTTTCGAGAGTATGTTCCTTATCTGAAGGAAATGAAGGATATTGAAGGTGGTGGTGAGAAGACACTGCTGAGAAATTGAGATTTTTCAACTGAATGAGGAATTAGGGCTTTTCAGCAGCAACTATTTGAAGTGGTCTGGACAGTTAGACACAGGTGGAACATGAAATTCGACACTAAACCATTGAAGTTATTGCATTCCAGTGCTCGTATTGGTCTTCTAAATAGGTATCCCACGTGTCATTGCAAGGGTTTGCTTAATTTGTGGCTTTTGTGATAAAATCCTTCATGATAAAATTCGAAGCAGGAATATGAGTTTTTCACCTAATACACTGTGAATAATGAATTATTAACAAATATATTTGAGGTATTCATCATTTAAAACAATAAAATTCAAAGCAGAACTTGTTGGAATTCTCTAAACTCTGCGATTGGGTTAGACTGTTGTAATTTGGCACAAAAGACTTCCGAACTGTGTGTTAGGATAGACTGTTATGATTTGAAGATAGTTAGATTGTGGGATACTAACAGGTGTTGTTAAACCATAGCGAATATGAAGAAAAGTGGAAAAACAAATAGACATGAGCCCACTGACCTAAGCAAGGTAGACAATTTTCCAGAATGTGTAGAGTTATTCTCAAATGCATGATGGTTGACATTTTTCAAAAAGATTGATGGATATCATGTAGAGGTGTCTCATAAATTTGCTCAGTGCTATGATAAAGACATTGTGTCTTTTGATACTTTACAATTCAAAATGACTAAGGAGTTGGTAGCTGAGGCAACATGCATCTTGAACGAGGGAGAATTATGGTTTCAGAAGGTTCCATTCACCTTCAATGCACAAAAGTACTTACTTCCTGGTGTAACTGCAGATTGGGTTAAAGGTGTACCAATTCATAACTTCAAACCTGAGTGCATAGAAGCTGTTAAAGTTTTATAGAGTTATATAACCTGTGAGGGTAGATATGCCTTTGTTTTCAAATACCACTTCAAATTTCTTCAGCATCTCAGTGATGAGTCCAAGATGAACTTACCCTTCTTCTTTCTGAAGAGTATGCAAAAGATGTCATGCAGATTTAAGGAGCACCAAAATCACACTTGTTAGAATAATCAACCCATAGTTTACCCACTTAGACATTAATTCATTTATTTTTGTCTTATTTTCCTAGTTCATGAGTCCCACCTAGTGCAAGTTGCTAATTTCCTATCCATAGAGGTCAAAATTGCCATATATGACTCATGTAGTGCTTGGGAAAGCCTTAGGAATCAAATCTTCTTTATTCCTGGCCGCCTAGGTGCCTATCTAGTTTTTCTGCTTTATTTCCTGCTTTTTCAGTGTTTTAAGGCACATGGGAAAGCTAGACTAGGTGAGGTGAACTTGTTTTTTGTCCTACACATCCTCCTCTATTTTCTCCATGCAAAAGCATGTATGAGCTGCTATTCCACCACTCTTTAGCTTTCCTATGCCTTTTTTCCAATTCATGAGCTCCATGACAGATTTGGGATCCAGCTTTTACACCTATGGGGGATTTGCTAATTTTTGGTAAGCCTGCTTTATGCTAGATTTGGATGCTTCCTCATGCATTCAATTTCTTCATGTATTCTATTTATTCAGTAGCCTATGATATTACAGGGTTGGATATTGTACACTCAGTTAAGATAATTTTGTGTTACAGCTCCATATTCAGTCTCCATTGTTAGCAATTTTGCATGATCAATTGATAATTGTTGTGGGTAAAATTAATCTACTGCTGGCCTGAATTTCTACATGGTATCAGATCCATTGTAGGTTGTTACTCTCCTTCAAAAATTGTTTTGTAGGTTCGACATCAAGACTGGGAGCCTTCTACTAAGAGCCAGGACAGATTTTCTAAAGCTATGGATTCACAGAAAACTATCTTGACTCCCTTCAACTATTTTGAATGGAAAGTAGAGATGGAGATCTTGTTGAGAGCGAAAGGCCTCTACAGGGTGACTATGGCTACAGAAGCAGAGCCCAATGTTGCTGCAGAGAAGATCAAATGGCACAATTGGAGAGATGAGGCCTATGGCCTCCTATGTCTCAGTATTTCCCGAGACCTCCTTTTCCATCTCGATGGATTAAATTCACCGGATCAAATATGGGAGAATTTTTTTGATCTTTTTGGAAATACAAAAGAGATGAGGGGACATCAGATCGAAAATGAGCTGATTTCTCTGAGTCCCAGTAGCTTTGAATCCCTGCAGCTATATTTCTCCAAGTTCAAAGCACTAGTTTTGCAGCTGAAGCAGTGTGGTATCGAAAAGAAAGATGATCAGCTCATATTGGCCATCCTATCGAAGCTAGGACCTGACTACTCAGTCTTTGTTTCGACCTTCTATGCCACAAAACTCACAGCTCGAACCTGGAAGATGCCTAGCCTTGCATATTTCATGGAATCTCTCACACAAGAACAAGATAAGCTGGTGATGATGGGCACCATCAAACGATCCAAATATCAAGCTTTGATTGATGGAGATTAGAGGGTGGATTCAAAAAGCAAAAAGAAAGCTAAAAAGCCACCTGAGCAAAGGAGAGACAAGAAGCAGTCTCCAGAGGATCAACAAGGTCCCAAGAAAAATACCCAGAAGAAGAAAAACAAAGGTGAAATGAACAAGTGCTCATACTGTTCGAAGGGAAATCACACTGAAAGCTCTTATATGAAAAAGTAGATAGACATGCTGACCAATATCTTGGATAAGAATGGCATCTCCCTTCTAGAAAGCTCAAAGAAGAGAGAAGGAGGATCAAGTTCCGATGACAGAGAGAGAGTTCATGCTCTAGTTGCTGGCACATCAAGCTCACCCAGTTTTATCATAGATTCTGGAGCTTCAAGACACATGGTTTCGACTAAGGAGGCCTTCTCCTCACTGGATATGTCGAAAGGACCATCTATTGTACCAGGAGATGACTCTCTCACTGAAAGTATGGGAAAAGGAAGAATAGATCTTGATCATGGCCAGTTCAACAATGTGCTGTATGTCCCTAGTCTTGCCTCCAACCTTCTGTCAGTGTACCAGATGACCCACACTGGGTCTCCTAAGAAATTCATATTCTCCCCTGATGAATTTGAGATCACATAAATCTCAATTGGTAGAGCCATTGCAAAAGGAGTTGTAAATCATGCTCAAAAGGTATACATGTTCTCACACTTCCTACCTTACTCAAACCCCTCTGCTCTTCTTATCCATGCTAATGAAGCTAGCAAGCTATGGCATGAAATATTTGGCCATCTAAATTACAAGTATCTGTCTGATCTTAGTGAGAAAGAAATGTTCATAGGGCTGCCCAAGATAAAATTTTCCAAAGGAGTCTGCCAAGGCTGTATCCTAGGAAAACACCCAGAGCATAAGTTTGAGAAAGCTAGTCATGAGAGAACCTATGCACCCCTCGAGCTGATTCACAGTGATGTTGCTAGCCAATTCCCTCATATGTCCATGAGTCAGGCCAAATATGCATTGACCTTTATTGATGATTTTTCCAAGTATTGTTGGGTTCACTTCATGAAACACAAGTCTGAAGTTTTTGGCCTATTCAAAGTCTTTAAGGCTTTGGTTGAAAACTAGTGTGGAAGGAAACTCAAGGTCCTTAGATATAACAATGGTGGTGAGTATGTCAAGTATGATTTTATTAACTATTGTGCAGATGCAGGTATTCAGATGCAACATTCTATCCCCTACACACCACAGCAAAATGGTGTTGCTAAGAGGAAGAATAGATCACTGAAGGAGATGGCAACATGCATGATGGAGGCCAAAACTTTGCCACCAAAGTACTCGGTCAAAGCTATCAACTGTGCAGCCTATATCCAGAATAGGGTGCCTCACAAATATCTTGATGGTATGACTCCCTTCGAAGTATGGAGTGGGCACAATCCAGATGTGACCCATTTTAGGATTTTTGGCTCGAAGGCTTGGGCTAGGATTCCAACAGAGAAGAGGAAGGCTTTGCAGCCTCAAATACAAGAGTGTCTTTTTGTTGGATACTCTGAAGATTCAAAAGGGTACAAGTTGATAAACTTGAGCAAAAACAAAGCCTTCATTGAAAGGTGTGTTCAGTTTGAAGAAGAACCCCTTGCAGAAGTGGAATTTGGTGAAGCCTCTTCACCACCTGAACCTAAAGAAGTAAGTAAAGAGTTTGTTGAACATGCTGATTCTGATTTTTCTGATGGATATGAGTTTATTGCAGACCCAAACAGCCCCAAAAGGCCTAAATGGGCAGCCAAGACACTAGATGCAGCAGGAGAGCTAGTTGGGGATCCCAATGACCCAAGGAGGACTAGATCTCAATTTGAGAGTGGTCTGTGCATGAAGGATCCTATGTTTGATGAAAAATGATATTTTATGGTGGAGTATGATCCTCAAACATATGAAGAAGCAGAAGGAGATCCAATATGGCAAGATTCCATGAAGGAGGAGTTCAACTCACTCCAGAAGAGCAACACATGGGAGCTAGTGGATCTTCCTCTAGGAAGAAAGTTAGTCCAGTGTAAGTGGGTCTATAAGACCAAGTTTTCTACTGATGGTTCACCACCAAAGTAAAAGGATATATTGGTATCATGGCATCGATTACAATGAGACCTTTTCCCCAGTGGAAAAAATGGATTCCATCAGGCTAGCTCTAGCCATTGCAGCCTCAAGGAAATGGGAGGTACATCATATGGATGTAAAATGTGCCTTCCTAAATGGAGATCTCATTGAGGAGATATATATGCAGCAGCCTCAAGGTTTTTCTACTAACCCTTCTCTTGTGTGCAGGTTGAGAAAGTCATTGTATGGGCTAAAGCAAGCCCCCAGGGCTTGGTATGCCAAGATAGATAGCTTCTTGCTATCTCTGAATTTTGTTCGGTGCAAATCAGATCCAAATATCTATTTGAAGTATGTTAATGGTTCATTAATGATCATTGTGTTATATGTTGATGACCTCCTCATTACAGGAAGCTCATAGGCTGAGATTGCTTCCTTAAAAGGAGCTATGAACCAAGCCTTCTCCATGACAGATTTGGGGCTCCTAAGTCAATTTCTGGGGCTTGAGATTTCTCAAACAAAAGCTGGAATAAAGGTGCACCAGTCCAAGTATGCCTTGTATTTGCTGATCAAATTCAAAATGCAAGACTGCAAAGCAAGCAAAACTCCTTTCCTTTCAGGAGTGAAGCTGGAGGAAGATGATTCTCCACCGATGGTAAACAATACACTGTATATACAATTGATTGGATGTTTATTGTATTTGACACATAATCGAACTGATCTTTGTTATGCAGTAAGTGTGGCTTCTAGATTCATGGATCAGCCTCATGAGATCCATTGGAAAGCAGCCAAAAGGATCCTTAACTTTGTTCAGGGAACAAGGACACATGGGATCTTCTATAAGGAAAAATTTGATCTTGATTTGATTGGATTTACTGACAGTGATTGGGAAGGTGATAGCACAGATAGAAAGTCCACTTCAGGTTATGTGTTCATGCTTGCAGAAGGGCCAATCAGCTGGTCAAGCAAGAAACAGAGTGACATTGCACTCTCATCTACAGAAGCTGAGTATAGAGGAGTTGTTAATGCAGTAACTCAATGTTTATAGTTGCAGGGTTTACTTGGAGAGTGTGGTTTTGAACCAGAGTACTCAACTACCATCTACTGTGATAACCAAAGTACCATTCGAATCTACAAAGATCCAGTTCAGAAGTAGAGAACCAGACACATTGAGATTCACATGCACTACATTAGAGAGCTTGTGCATGATGGCACCATTCACCTACTCTTCTGTTCATCTTCAGAACAAGTAGCTGATATCTTCACCAAAGCATTTTGTGAGAAGAACTTCAGCAATCTCAAATCACTGCTGGGGATTGCTGATCATGCTATAAAGGCATGAGTGGAGACAAGATTCTACAATTTTTTTTTTACAGTCCATGTTTAAGGGAGGATTTTCCCAAGTTGGTTTTGCCTCTTTCCTTGTTTATTTGGACATGCAGTATGTAATGGGTGACTAAGCCTTGTTGCTAGGCCCTATATATTTTTTGATTTATTACTCATAAATTCAGTCTTAAGGGGGGGTGTTAGAATAATCAACCCATAGTTTACCTACTTAGACATTAATTCATTTATTTTTGTCTTATTTGCCTAATTCATGAGTCCCACCTTGTGCAAGTTGCTAATTGCCTATCCATAGAGGTCAAACTTGCCATATATGACTCATGTAGCACTTGGGAAAGCCTTAGGAATCAAATCTGCTTTATTCCTGGCCTCCTAGGTGCCTATCTGCTTTTTCTGCTTTATTGCCTGCTTTTTCAGTGTTTTAAGGCACATGCGAAAGCTAGACTAGGTGAGGTGAACTTATTTTTTGTCCTACACATCCTCCTCTCTTTTATCCATGAAAAAGCATGTATGATATGCCATTCAACCACTCTTTATCTTGCCTATGCCTTTTTTCCAATTCGTGAGCTCCATGACAGATTTGGGATCCAGCTTTTACACCTATGGGGGATTTGCTTATTTTTGGTAAGCCTTGTTTATGCTAGATTTGGATGCTTCCTCATGCATTCGATTTCTTCATGTATTCTATTTATTTAGTAGCCTATGATATTACATGGTTGGCTATTTTACACTCAGTTACAATAATTTTGTGTTACAACTCCATATTTAGTCTCCATTGTTAGCAATTTTGCATGATCAATTGATAATTGTTGTGGGTAAAATTAATCTACTGCTGGCCCGAATTTATACAATACTAAGTATTCTATTTTCCATCATGGACTCATCAAACTCATCATAAATGTTGTTTTGCAGAGTAGGGGAAATACTTGGTAGTATTTCATTTTCTGGTCAGGTTTTCAAAATTGTCAAGAAGGACAGTCTCATAGAAGACAAGCTAATAAAGGGCAGAATTTGATAAGAAATCTCAGGAAAAAGGTAAAGGTCAAGGATGAAGACAGGGTTAAATTAGAGGAAGTTTCAAATCATGCAGTTGAAGACTTTGAATCTAAAAAACACCTTAATGACAATGAGAGCAAGAATTTACAGTCAGATATTAAGGAAGCCGAGCCTGTTGAAAATGTTGTACGCGCAGAGACAATTTCTGCTGAGAATGTTGTACCCACAGAGACAATTCCAGATGAAAAAGAAGAGATCAAAGTACCAAGACAAAGTCCTATCACTATTTTATCAAAAGATGAGAAATTCCTATTTGATGATGGTAAAGTCCCAGTCACTAATGCAACTAGGGTTTGTACTGAGAAGGAATTTAACAGCCAAGGTGATGAGGTAGCATTACCAAAAAGAAAGAAAATAAAATTTGTTGAGTTTGCCTTAGTTACCCATCAGGGTAAGACTCTCAAAATGTTGGGGGAGATTGCTCCTGTGTGGAGACCTAGAAATAAACTCAGACTGAATATGAAGAAGTTGCTAAATCCTAAATTGAACAAAGAAAGAGTAACAGTGATAGATAATTCTTCATCTGAGGAAAAATTGAATGATGATAAAGATGAAAGTAAGGGTAAAAGGTCAATTGAATAAAAAAGAGAGTCTGTCCTGACTGATACTAAAATATCTGATATATTTCTAGAGGTACGAAGTCAGATGTTGCAGGAACAACAAGAAGGTGAAATAAAGAGTTCTTACACAGAAAAGAAGGTGATGGTTGAGGAAAAGGTTCAATGTAAATCTGAGAGTGAAGAACACCTAGGTTTTGCTGAAACAACTTTAAAATTGTTGCCAGAAGATGAATAAATTTATAAGAGATTGAATATTCCATGGCTTCCAAATGAGATGCAAACCATAGTAGGAACTAAAAACTTTGATTCAGAAAAAGAGAATTTACAAAGAAGTGTAAAAAAATATAAGTATCAGGTTGAGTACATGCAAGAGACTAATGATGGCTTAGTCATGGCAAATAGAAGGCTCAGAGAGGATTTGGAGGAGGTGAACAGCCATTATCAGGAGTTGATTGCAGTTTCAAGAGAAGCATTGAAAAGGAAGAAGAATACAAAAGGTCAATTCAAAATGTTGAAGCAAACCATCCAGGACCTACAACAGCATAATGAAGAGCTCCCGAGGAACATTGCAGATATGGAGGCAGATCAATTGAAGGCAAGAATAAAAGCTCAAGCCTTGGAAGGGATTGCCTTGTTAGCTGAAGCAGCTAAGGATCTATAAAGTTTGTTAAGATAATCAGTTATTAGTTAGGTTTGAAAGTTACTTTATGTTTGTAAATATTATTTAGATGAAACGATTCGATGGGTAGACTAAAAAACAGTTAGGTTTTAGTTTCTTAACCAATTTTGGAGAATGGTATAAGTGTAAGTCTCAAAGAAGACAAATGGTTCAACTTTTTGGCTGGCAAGAGGAGGTCTTTAGACTTGTTCATAAGCTAAGTAAAAGACTCTTATGTGTATTTGAAAGACTAATTATGAAATATATTCTCTATTTACCCTTCAATTTATTCTCTGGCTTCATTTATAACTTGTTATAGTTACTCAATTGGTAATTTCATTGCTTGTTTAAAGTTTTTATACTTGGAATGGTTGCCATCTATGGAAGAACCTCAGTGTTGTTTTCTGTTGGATTATGGTTATTATGTTATGCATCTCAGCATTTCTATGCTTATGATTTAATGTTTACTTGGATTTATGAATGCATTCCCTCTTGTCATCAAACTTCTCAACCAAAAAACCTTGAACACCGTAAAAACCCTATTTTGTTTTATTGAGATTATTGAGATTATGTTGTCTTGTTCTCTTATTCTCATTCCAAACAAATTGCATGTCCTTCATTAACAATGAAAACAAAGGAGAGGAAAGTTTGGAAATTTTTTCTATAAATCTTCGATAATATCCAGCATGCCCTAGAAAACTTTGCACTTCCTTTTCAGTTATGGTAGTAGGTATATTTTTTGTTACCTTAATTTTTGAGGGATCCACCTAGATGCCATCAGCAGAGATGAAATGCCCAAATACTACTCCTTCACTCATCATCATATGGCACTTTTTAGTGGTTAAAGAGAGCTGGGTCTGTTCACAGCGAGTTAAAACCTTTTCCAAATTTTCTAGTGCTTCTTCAAAATATTTTCCATGAGTAAAATCATCCATAAAAATTTCCATACTATCATTAACTAATTCTTAAAATATGTCGATCACAGCTCTTTGAGATGTTGCTGGTGCATTGCATAAACCAAAGGGGAGCACTTTGTAAGAAAATGTTCACCAGGGATAGGTGAAGGTAGTTTTATCCTGGTCTTCAAGAGCAATCTGGATCTAACTGTACCTACTAAACCCATCCAGGAAGGAGAAAAAATTCTTCCCGGACAAGGTGTCAAGTACTTGATCGATAAAAGGCAAGGGAAAATGATATTTTCATGTTGCCTTGTTCAACGCTCTATAGTCCACACAGACTCTCCATTTACCATTTTTATTAGATGCTATTACGAGTGGGGACACCCACTCACTATCTAAAATGGGATATATAAATCCTGCTTCCAATAATTTCTAAATTTCTTCCTTCACTATGTCCCTAATATTGGGGTTCATTCATCATTGAGGCCGCCACATAGGCCGAGAGTCACTTTTAATATAAATATGATGGGTGCACAAGTTAGAGGGAATACCCCTCATGTCTGTGTAATCCCAGGCAAATTCCCCCTTGTGTTCTTTTAAGAGACTGATCAGGTGCTTTTGTTCATCTAGGGAGACGATGGGGTTAATATTTAGGGTTTTTCTAGACTCTAATTCGATAGGAACACTTGTTGAATTTTTCAATACTGGAACTATATGAGTGTCACTAACTAATGCCTCTTCTATGATATTTCCTTGTTCCTCCTCACCTAGAGTAATATTCAGGATTTGATAAACTTCTTTATCGATCGAAGTGGGTTCACTGTTGAAATTATTAATGGCATCGCCTTCAGTTTCATCCTTAAAAGTTAAAGCCTTCCCTATTGTTAATAATGGTTGAATGCCCTCTTCTTCCTCTGGCTCCATCCATAAAGGAGTTTCAGCTTCTAGGCCCGGTCGAGCTGGAGGATAGAGAGTGAGGTTCTTTGTCTCAGTGCCATCTGATATGGTCATAGACCCAGATCGACAATTGATGCAAGCATCAGCTGTAGCTAACCAAGGCCTTCCCAGGATCAGTTGGTGTCCTCCTAGCTGTGAATTAGGTTGTAAAACCAAGAATTCAGTAGGGTACTCCCAAGAATCAACTGAGATAACGAGATCATCAAAAATTCCTTCAGGTTTAATAGTGGATCTATCTGTCAGTTATAAAATGGTGGGGGTTGGCCTGATATTAGTGAGCCCAAGTTTTCTTATAGTTTCAATAGTCATAACATTAATCGGTGCTCCTAAATCTACCAATACATTGGGTATCTGTGTATGCCCAATCTACACAGTGACAGTGGGATTCCCAGGATCATCATATTTGGCCAAAAGGGTTTTTCCTGTTATTAATGAAAATAAATTCCCTATGACATGAACAGTGGGAGGATCCCTGGGTTTCGTTCTTGGTCTCCTTGTGCAGAGATCCCGAACAGTTCTAGCATAGATAGGTACATCTTGAAGAGATTGAAGGAGGGGAATTTTAACATAAATATTTTTTAACTCTCCTAAGAGGTTAAAATGAGGTTGTCCCACTACCTTTGGTAGCATTAATATTTTAGGGTACGGTGGTTGCCTAATCAGCTAAGTAGGATGTGTGTCGCTGGGTGTATTATTCTGTGTTTCAGCCGACACATTAGTATGATGTTCAGCATCTTCAATGATGGGTGTCGCACTAGATAAATCCTGTGGCTTCACCCTTTATTCATGCATAGGGTATGGAACATCCTCAATGATCAAAGGCTCCACTACCTTTCCTGATTGTAAGTGAATATCATTGCAGGGTACATGAGTAAGGGAGCAAGCAAGTAGGTTGATAGTCTCAAATTGATGGACTGTTTTATTATTTCGGTTAGGATTAGGTTGAGCAGGAAGCTGAGGTTGTATTGGCATATTAGGGGCAACATTGTTCTGCAATTGTAGCTACGATTGCTGATAAGGCTGAGGATATTGAGGAGGGTATGGCTGTTGAGAAAATGGTTGATGTGGAGGTTGTTGAGGATACCGGTTCCCTGGATGGAAATTCCTCCATTCAGGAGACTAAGAAGTTGGTTGGTGTGGTGGCTATGCTGGATGTACCCAGGGGTTCTAGGAGTTAAAATTTTGCATTGAAGGTTGAGAGGGGTACCATTGAGGATTAGAAGAAGATGAAGGGAATTGTGTATTCATGTGCTGCATATTATTCCAATTATTCATGTTATTCAAAAATGGAAATGAGTTTGGAGTCATACCTTGATTTTGAGGCTGCTAAGGCTTCTTTTGTGTAATAAAGTAAGATGGTTCCACCTCTGGAGTTGATGCCTGCAGAACAGCCTTCACTTGGGGTAGTGATGGGCATTCTTTTGTGTCATGGTTTAGCTCACACAGCTGACACACTTCTATCTTTTCAAGCAGGCACTCCTTCAGATGGTGGTTCTTTCTACATCGAGGACATAACACACCTAGTGTGAGATCCTCTACTACTTGTTTCTGCTTTGCCCTCAGGACATCTATTTCCGAGGAGATAGAGATCATCATTTCTGTTTTGAAATTTTCGAGGAGGTTTCCCATCTCTGCATAGGTGGCTCCTCCATTAGATAACTTATCAGTTCTTTCAAAGAAATCACGTTCTAATTTGTCCCGTTTTTCTTGCCTGTTATTCCTGGAAGATACCCTGGAGTATCTTTTACATAGTTCCACAATTTTCTCAAAAGACTCCTTGTAGATATCCCCCTTTCCTAACAGGTTTAACATATCTAGGAAATCATCCCTACTCCCACAAAGCAGGATTATTTTGAGCACATATAACCCCATATTAATTTGTCCATCTCTCTGCATGTTATATAAAATCCTCTTGACAAAATATTCCATACTTTTGTCATTTTTTTGTACCATTTTAAATAGTTCTTCTCTCTTGTCCTTGGTATTGCAATACTCGTGATATTTCTCCAGGAACACCTGTTTCATCCTATCCCGGTTAGTGACAGTTCCACCTTTTAGGCTCATAAACCAATGTAATGCATTTTCCTTCAGAGTGGTAGGAAAGAGCTTCATCTTGTGTTCGTTGGTGGTGTAAGCATAGCTGCGACAGAGGATATCAAATTCAAAAAGAAATTCATCTCGATCCTTTGCCGCTTTTCCATAAAAGTGGGGCAACACCGATGGAAATATATTTTTCATAGGGGCTATCCCTTATGGTTGTTCAATTGGGAACTGAATTGTAGGCACTATCCCTTCAGGCATGGGATTACCTTCATGGTGATGATTTTCTGCCATTGCCTCTTTCTCTTCGGATTCATGCCTGTTACTCATATCTTCTTCTGTTTTCTCCCCTTTTTTCTTCCACTAATCAATGAATTTATGATGGAACTGTGTCCACTCCTCTTTAATTACAACCTTCCCATTAATGTGATAGATGAGATCTCGATCAGTAGATCTTGCAATACTAACTCTGTCCTCCTCTGCAAGGGTATTTGAGGGTGTTGTAGCTGCTCGTGTGTTCTCCATTGTAGAACCTGACGCTAGCACGCCACGATTGGAAGGGATTATTCTGATAGGTGTTTCTTGATAGTGTTCCCTGGTAGAAGAATTGGTTCTATCAACCAAATCATTAATGAATGTTCTTCTCCCTAATTCTGGACCTCTCGCACAACCTTGACCACCTACAATGCTAGTGTTTTGTGGGGTTCTGGGATTTATAAGATGGTCACGATGTACCCTTCTTGTATTCATTCAACCCAAATCATTCAAACAAAAAAAAATGAAGAGGATTGAATAGAAACAATTACAAGATGCAATTATGATAGTGTTTAATACCTATCCTCCCTGACAACGGCGCCAAAATGTTGGGCACCCAATATGCAAGTTAATTACAACTAACATACAGAGTGTTCAATATTTATTGTCAACCCAGGGAAGTCTTTTATTTCAAGGATAAGATGCACTACATATGCTTAAACATTGAGTTGTTGTAAGTAAACAATCCTATTCTCTGCTTAGCTACGCTCATCCCAAGGATCCACTGAATCTAATTTACTTTTCTAAAAGATACAATCACAATTACCCTCTATTGTTCTTGATCTAGAATTGAAAGATTCAAGAAATGACGTATAGATTAATTTTACAAGAAATGAAATCTTGTTTACCAAACCATTCTAATGATTCACCCAACTCTCTTGATCTAATTACTCTAGAAATCCAGAAAACATGAATTGAGTTCAGCTATTCTAGAAATTCAAAGTACAGGAATGAAATTATGCAACTACAAAAGCAAAGGAACGAATTGTAAGAATCTATAGAAACAAAATTTGGAATATCTAGGGATGAACAAGGCTATTACAGCTACCACATAGTTGCATAAGGAAAAATTACCTATACAGTCAACTGTCACACCATACCACTGCAGCTTTCCAAGAGATGCAATTAATAACACACTGTAAATCCACAACTGTTGTAGCTTACTATGAGAAAAGGAAATTATCCCAACATCACATGACAAAATAATTAAAATTCCTAATTTAACTCAGCAATCCCTGTGGGAAGGAGGGCCTAGCCTTCACACAGAGATGCTTGAAGTAACGCACGTTAAAACACTGAGATCTAAAGTAACTCCTTGTATTAAAGAGGGTAGATAAATCAGGAAACCTCAGTCATAGCTAATACAATAATTTGGTTAAGGGTTCAACCCCTGGCTTAGAACAGTTCCCCATATTTATACAATGTCAATCATAACATCCTATCCCTATTATTGGGAAACCATGAAGATCTCTGATCTTTAGGCGGCCTTAATTACAATAATTGTTACAGACGTGGCAAGATGAGAGTAGGAAATATAGGGAAACTATTAATTGACCGAGAAATAATGATGATCTTGTTTGATTGAGAAGATATCCCATAGATCACAACTACTTTCTAGCAGTGGCACACTGTTGCCTTCCAAATCTGTCACATTCTGTTGCAGCTACCCTTGTACAGCTTTGCATGGAATAATACATTGGGAATGCATTCTTTGGGAAATGGTGGGATGGATGGTGATAAGCTTAAGCAATGAATTTCCATCCTTCCCTTAGAATGTTCATCCCTTTAAGCCTACAATCTCTATTTTTTGAAATACCTTTATAAACCATCATATGTTAGCATATTTGAAGATATAGAGCCTTGATTACGACAATCCTAAGCATTAATAAAATAAGACAATAACTAACCATACCTTCGTGACTTGAGGGGTAGAGTGAGGGAAAAATGTCTGTTTAGCATGCACAATAGGGTAAGATGAGGCAAAAAGAGGTGGATAAGGATTGTGAAAAAGGGGCCATTTCTAGGCGCAACAACATTTATTTTCCTTTAGGAACTAGATTGCTTATGAACTTAGGCTACAGTGTAGCCAAAGCGAATGGTAAAGTGTCTTGTGTATAAAATAAACAATGCATATAGTTACATTAAAAGATTTGCATAAATAGTTGAGGTATGAAATTATGGTAAGCAGTATTGGTTTGTTTACTCTAGATTACTAATGTTATTTTTCATGTCCCTAGCATTGCCACACATGAATGCGGTGTAAAGTTGGAATATTCCTTCACTAGCAATTATCCAAATATAGGTGAGTAAGGATGTCTAAAGATATTGTAATTTGAAAATAATAAATTGTTGAGTGTTGTATAATGCTATATGCTAACATTGCAGGGCATGCTAAGAATACTATCAGTCGGAATTGACCATTAGTAAGAATATTAACTGCCTCAAATAATGAGGTTAAGAATGGGTGATGTTCTACTTATTATAAATTGTCAAATTTCGAGGTTTTATAAACCAATGATTAACTAAGGATGATGTTTTTTATACACTGACACTGCAGGATTCACCAAGATTATGACCACTGTTGCAATTGACGTGCACTGTGGTATATAAATCCTCCTACATATATAAGTTGCACTCAATTGCTCAGAAATGAGTAACGAGTAATTTTTCTAAATGATTTACAAGGTTATATAACTCATGAATGATGATTAAATGATTAATTAATGAAATTTTGGGTTATCGATAGATGCTTTGACTAACCATGTAGCCGATTCCTGAATTAGGACAATGACAGTAAAGTCATGCTAAGCACCAAGGAGTGTGTGTTACAAATAGTCAAAGTGAAAATTTATATTAAATACGAACAAGGAAAGATTTGAATGCTGCGGGAGAAACATGGTGTTAGGCAAGTGATTGTCGCATGAGCACATTGGTGTTAGACATATATGTTGTAGGAGCAAAATTGTGTTAGGAAAGCGATTTCTATGCAAGTGCATTGGTGTTAGGCATATGGTGTGGCAAAAAGACCTAGGACAAAATTGGACATCTAGAAGACATGACACTGTTTGATGTCACTGCGGAGAAATATTTTAACTAGGGGTTAAAAGGGAGAGTAACCTCAGAAAATGTTGTAAGTCCACATGAGAATGGAAAAGGAACTTAAGGGAGTTCGGAAAACATAACAACTTAAAACATGTTAACGAATTTCCAAGTAATTAGGCTATTACATGCTTAATGTGAAGAAATGATTTCCTCATGTCAAAGATGACATAACTGTCCAAAGGTTGGAGATAAGGCCAACACCCAAAGGGTAGTAATTATGTTTTATTGATGAATAGAATCACATTCTGAAAATGATTGGGAATTATGACACCAATGAAAACTAGAAAATTGCAGATTGCTACAATGCAAAAGGATCTATGGCTTTTGTTTAAATTATAAGTTTGGACACGAATTACTGAATAAAATTGGGCTAGACCCGAACCTGGTGCAGGAAATTGTAGATATTGAATGATGGCCACTTGATAAGGACCCCAAAAGATCAATAGAGGTCAGGATGAAAAGAACAAAAATGAGAAAAGATGACAAAATGGAAGAAACAAATTGGCTGGAAAACTGGAACACCGAGGAAGGTGTTATTTTCAAGGGAGGGTGGATGTAATATCCCTCTTCTATGCCCTTAAATATTTTGTAATTTCTGAATAACCATTGTACTTATTCTCTGGTGAAGAGCTCGAGGCCAAGGCCCCACCAGCAGAACCTTGTATGTTAGGCGAAGTAATTTCTTAAAGTACTGGACTTAGGAGACTTAAGCCATGAACGCAACTTGATTCAGATATCCGATTCCATTAGGAGGAGAGACCATCGGTTAAGAACACCATGGGGACCTAGTAGAGTTTAACCTAGTCTCCTTAAAATCTTAATGAGGTAGCAGAGATAAGCTAACTACCATAAATAATGGTAGTAGTGGTAAAACTATGGTAAGAACAATATTTAAACACATGCATATATATACAAGGAAATCATATGTATTCATATATGTATGTGTATATATATATATGGGCATATATGCATGTATATAGGTATTTACACATGTGAACCTATCTATATATAGGGAGATATATGTAAGGAATTTCATATGGGAGGATTATGTAAATGAAGACATATATATATATATATATATTATCACATAGAACAAGAGTACCCACATTAATTGAGAAGTGATTTCAGCAAGGGTGATAGCCTTGATTTCAGAACCATTGTTGGGTTTTAGCAAGCGTCATTAACTCCCTTCATTTTGTTAACAATTTGAGAGATGTTGATGGGGAAATTTTTAATTTACCCTAAGTAATAGCTACCGATTTTGGAGGTGTTACAAGGTAGGCATGAACGGATTAATGGACGCGATAGGAATTTTTCATGAGAGTTTTTTTTCCAAGATTATAAGAGAGGAGGGAAGGCAGAGCGAAGGGGGATGATCTCTATGCATCCGTGGGAATCCAAAGGGTTCTTTCTGTTGTACATTTCCAGTGAGAGAGGGAGGCCTAGCAAGCTATGTAGTGTTCAACAAACAAGTCAAGAACTTTCAACTTGTGATCCACATCGAAGGGATATAGCTCACTACTTACAATTTGACCAGCTCTGAGGTAATCAATATGACTGACTCTGTTCTCTTCTGATTCCATAAGATGTAAAATATATATTCCTTGTATAACCTGAGTGCCTTAAGTTGTTTTAAATTGATGAATACTGGAAGAGAGAATGCTGGGTGATAGCACATTCAACTAAGGATTTATCTATATGTAAGGGCCACTGTATACATTATAATGCTTGTTTTTTAACCTATGCCCTTTTATTCTTTAAATTGGAACCGGGTCATTTAAATCTTGAAATGTTAAGTTAAATCTCAATCTGAGATATCCCATTGTCATTTGGAAGGTCAATAAGTTCTGTTTTTGCATATCAGTTTGCCCAAAACCTATGTGGGGTCCAATTCCTACGTTTGTCTTAATCTCTGCATTTCTAAGATTCACCTTTAGGGATTTGAAAAAGTTACCCATTTTTTGTAGGGGCTTCCAAGCCTGATATTTTAACCCAGGTAGGATCTAACATATCCTGATAGATTGAAAGTGATACCCTTTATGGAATTGCAAACCTGCCATTTCATGCTTATTGATGTGGGTTCGCGCAATTGTCTCCTAGGTTGATGATCTGATCTCAGCGTGACGGATTCCAAGACTAATAATTATTTGAAGTAGATTGTGAATCTTAACTCAACTTATTTTTCAGCTGCAATTGCATTTTTCAGTTAAATTGGATCATAGAACCTTAAAGTGGTGCTTTAGACCAACTCGACCATCTAAACATACAGTATCTGAAGCATGATGGAAAATTGTCAGCATAAACATTCTCCAATTTGTCATTTTCCTGTATTTATCCCCGTTTGATTAAGTTCTAATTTTTCCTCCCTTTTGTTGTATTAAGTTTGGCATTTGTCTATATTTCTTCCCGATGGATGAGATTGCAAAAAACGCTTAAGCCATCTGCTACGTTTGTGAACTTGTGGCCAGTTTATATTCTTTCTTGAGATGTAGTTTAAGTTCAATTTTTCCCATTGGGATTGTTTCAGGCATGCATTTAAAAAATTTAGCCGTTAACAACTCATCGTGTAGACAGCTTTAAATGTACTCTCCATGAGTACATTCCTATATAGTTGGGTGGAAAACTTTGTAAAGTAAAGATTGGGGTTGAGTAAAATGTCTGGAAATCATCAACGGTTCACAGAATGTGGCGGCATAAATGTTCTCCTGTTTGACATTGCTGTTGATTTTAGCAGCAATAATAATATAAATATTATCAATAATTGGATTTTGAGGAATATTGGATTGTGAAAGGAAGTCCAATGACCATTCCCATTCATTACATCTCTGTCTTAAACTGACTAGGTTGGATTTTTAACTTACTTAGACTTCTTGTTTTTCTATGTGGTAGAAATAAGACATTATCAAAGTTGAACACTGCCTTCTATTTTTGGAAAAGAGGAGATCTTCTTAAATGGAAAAACATGGTAGGATAAGATGGCCCATCTACTTGTATAATTATAGTTAAGCATGAGAACACTTTGCTTATGATTATATATGAGAATGCTCCCTCTGTTAAGTAACACTTCCTTCAATAGTGAGCATCATGATTAAAAAGGTCACTCCTACGATAAGAGAGTAGGGTTGTGAGAACCAATTACGCTTTGTACCAGGTATTATCCTCAACTAGACACTGGACAAGGGTATGGCCACCAAAAGTTCACAAAATCATGCTTATAACTCTCGATTTTTTGCAGCAGCATTTAAACTAGAACCATGTAGCAGCATAATAGTTGAGACTTCAGCAAATTGATTTATAAAGTTAATTGTGATATTAACAAATCCTGAATTGAAGGACATGCCTACTTGGAGTGTATCCAAGGTGCCTTTATTATCATATGTGTCTCCGTCGATGATGTAATGGTTCACTATAGTTCTATGAACAGCTGAGAGAAAGTAAAAGGATGACACACCACTTATCGTGTAGATTATATATCCTCATATGTGGACTTCAAAAAGTATAATAAATAAATTGGCTAACATTTTGGTGGATGTAACCCCAAGGATGGGGTGAACCACATACTTTGGCGTGTATTGTGTTATGTGCTTTGATTGGTATTTTTTTATGTACATTGGTGTGTACTATGTTATGTGCCTTAATTTGTATTATGTTATGAACATTGATGTGTATTATGCTACGTACATTGATGTGTATTATTTCATGTGACTTGATGTGCTTGGGTAATCTTCTTATTTATGATGATATAAATGGTTGAGTATTTTCTTATGAATGTCTAAAAATGCAAAGGAAAAATGGTTATACAATGGTTAATATGTATATACAATCTAATGCAGAGTAAAAGGATGAAGTTATTGTTTAAGGCCCTTTCCTACTGCATTAGGTAAAAATTATCAATAGTATGAAGGAATAAAATAGTCAGTTTTAATCCATTTGGATGTATGCTGATCTCGATATCATAAGCTTCCTTGTAATGACCAAAATCCTTTAAATGCTTGTGTTACAATGTGTGTAGTTTTAATATTATTGAATCTGATTGGAATGCTTCAACGTAATCCCATGAAAAAAAACGAAACTGACATTGTTGACTTGATTAAGATGTAATAGTGAAAACAAAATTTTTATACCAGTAGATAGGGGTATGCTACAGATCCCTCTCGGAAGAGTAGAAGGTCAGTTCTCTCTTCAAAAGTGGTTTTGATGTTTCATGGGAGCGAGCATTCCACAACCTTTGGTTCAATTCCAGTGCTAACAGGTGGTATGAAGACTATGGTACTAGGTGGTGTGATGTTATAACACCCCCCATTAATCCTAACGTATGGTAACCAAATAAAAAATTAAGGCCTTGGGAACTAAGTCTCAAGTCACATCTTAAAAAAAATTATTAGTCGATATGACCAAGGTAAGAAGGAAAACCACATGGAAATATAACCTCTACACTAAAATTGTGAGAAACCTCGAGCAATAAATAATGAAAATGCATGATATAACAAAAATAGCAGAGCACAAAGGAATTTTATTGATCATAGGCCACTTTGAGGGGGTAACCTCCTTTGAGCAAGCTCAATACAAAATAACTCATGGATTCCTTCATTGGCCTCAACATGTACTTATATACTAAATCTAATCTAAACAACTATTACTCTCCATGAATGTGGGATAGTAAAATCCACTCATTTAATCACTTACAAATCATATGCGTCCAACAAAAATATACTAAAGAAATATAGAGAAGGGTTGAAACGGGTTCCTAACATCCCCTCCCTCTTAGAAAATCTTTGTCTTCAAACATTTATACGTGGAAATTATTGTTGAATTTGAAGGAGTGGTTTACATGTAGCATCCTCTAGTTGCATGCCGTGCCACTGAATTAAGATCTATGTGATGGATCGAGAGTGAGGATAGAGATTTCGATAATTGAGGATGGCCTATAGATTCAAAAATATGGATCCTTCATTATCCATCTCTTCCAAAAAAGTTTGTTCTCTGATGTTGGTTCCACAAACTTTCTTAAGACAAGAGAGATGAAATACTGGGTGAATGCAATAAGGAAGAGGAACTTCCAATTTATAAGCAATGGACCCAGTCTTCTAAAGAACCTTATATGTCCCATAGAACATTAGAGATGACTTCATACTCCCTTTGAGTTTCAAGTAAGATTTCTTGTAAGGATGTAGATGAAGAAACCATATCACCAAATTGAAAAGTGTGTTCAGAATGATGATGATTGGCATGTTGTTTCATGTGGTTTCTTTCCATGTGAAGATTTGTCCTACAAAATGTGAAAAATATGATCTCGATTTCAGAGAACCGTGTCAACTTCCTGAACTAGTGAAATGTTGGGGGTGTATCAAAGGAGAATTATCAGTGCATGACCATAAACTGCTTCATATGGAGTCATTTTATATGTATTATGGTAGAAATTATTGTACCACCATTCAACGAGAGGGAGCCACTTTTCCCAGTGATGCTATTGTTCAGAGGTGAAGTAATGAATATAAGTTTCCAAACATTTGTTGATGGATTTCATATGACCATCTATTTGTGGGTGATATCCTGGACTCATATTCAGTTTGGTGCCAATTAGGAAAAATAGTTCTATCTAATAATGACTTGTGAAAGTTGCGTTGCAGTCTGAGACAATGGAAGAAGGGATTCCATGAAGACAGAATATTTGGTCCATGAAATTTTGTGCCAGTGAGGAGGCAGTATATGGATGGTTGAGAGAACAAAAATTACTATAATTGGAGATTCGATCAACCACAACCAAGATTACAGTCTTCCCTCTAGATTTAAGGACCCCTTCAATGAAATCCATCAAAATATATATCCAAATCATTGTAGGGATGGGAAAGGGTTCGAGAAATTCGGGAAGGAGTGTTGTTTCACCCTTATCGCAACGCATGGTATCGCATTCAGACACTATCTATTGAATTTACCATTTAATTCCCTTCCAAAATAAGTTACGTCGTTACCACTCATACTCTTTGAGGAAACTAGATTTCCCTACTAATGGAGAAGGATCGAGTTCATAGAAGACAACCTGTTGAAGACCTGTGTTGGGAAAGCACGAGAAGACCCTTGTATCTTAGAGAAGAATAATCCAAATATAATGTGGTATATCATAGGGGTTATAGGCCAATCATTGAATGAATTAATATAATGAAGATTAATTGGAATAGCCTTGTTAAACATTAATTTTCCCATTCAAATAATTGCATAGCAGGACAATTCCATCAATCCTACTAGTTCCCTATGTTGGGTGGATACACTTGGAATTTTAATAAGGGAGATAATAAATGATGTTCACACATTAGAATGGAATAAATATTTAATAATGGTGCTAATTAAATAAATACAAGAGAAAATTGAAGTGGAAATGGAGCATGGAGACACGTGGAGATTATGGGGCCCACACAAGCTAGAATATATGTACCACATGGCATCGTCCTCTTGTAATTTTGAATCCATGGGAATCCTAATGTTATTGAATGAGTTAGAAGGATAATACACTTGCCCATATGCCTCATAGGTTGAATTGGGAATGAAATGTAACTTAAATGGGAGAGGAAGAGTCAAATGCAAGCTCCTTGGACACTTGGGCTAGATTCCCTAACATCTATGACATCTATGACACCAATGATGAAGATGCTATGAAATTTATGAAATATTGTAGACCTAAAGGTTGACATCTGATCATTCTAACATGTCAGTTTGAAATATGGCATCGAAGAGGGAGCTTATGTGAGTTTGGGAATCTCAATGGGTTCCCACTCGAATTGGGGGAAGATGGAAGGGTAGAAAATGGAGGACACATGAAAAATCTTGAGTACACACCCTACTTCGAATTGGCTTACTGTACACTCGTTCCCCAACTTTTGGGATGTTTGTTGGAAAACAATTTTGTGGACCCATGGAATTTACCAGGTATAAAATAAATGCATTGTAATATGGTTGTGTATGGTATGGTATGGCATTGTATTGTCTTGTAGAATTGTAAACAATCCCTGTGATTGTGTGAGAGAGACTGCGAGAGCATGAAGAGGAAGTGCAGTGGTGTTGCTACAGGTTGTATCCCTTCATATTTATCAATAGAAATAAAAGGACTGACAATTTATGCGTGGACGTATCCCATCTATTGGGTGAACCACGTTATATTTGTGTCTACCTATAATGTGTTAAATGTTATTTTTTAATATTATTTAATGATTTAACTAAATAACTGTTATTGCTCTGCGGCCTTGTTTCTAACAATGTTTTAGGTGGAATCAAGGGGAGGGAGATAACTATAGTATTGTGAATGGGCTGATATATTATAAAGGAAGATATTATTTGGTTCAATATTCAAATCTCAAGTACAAAATTTTGCAAGAAGCAGATGATTCCCCACTAGCTAGCCATCTGGGGATCTTAAAAAATTATAGGAAATTGAGGAAAAAATTATTTTGGAAGGGTCTGAAGGAATATGTTTAGAAATATGTGAATGAATGTAAGGTATGTCAGCAAAAAAAATCATAACTTACATGCCTAGTTGGTTTATTGCAGCCATTGCCCATTCTGGAGAAAAACTGGGACAATATCTCAATGGATTTCATCACCGTTTTTCCCAAATATTTGGGTAAGGATTGCATATATGTGGCAATGGATAGGTTGAAAAACATTTCTCATGTATATTCTGTTACATCATCATTTAGTTCTGCACAAGTGGCTGATATTTTTTTCAAAGAAATCTTCAGATTGCATGGGCTCCCCAAGAGCATTGTAAGTGATAGAGATAGTAGATTCATGTGTTCTTTTTGGCAATAAATTTTTAGAATGGTGGGAACTCAGTTGAATACAAGTAGAAGCTATCATCCACAAACTGATGGACAAACATATAGGGTGAATCAATGGTTGTAAGGATACCTAAGAAAGAATGTGGGAGAGTAACAAAAAGCTTGAGAAAAATGGCTACACTTGGGTGAGTTTTGCTACAACACCACTTTTCATATGTCAATAGAGATGTATTATTTCAAATAATTATATTTTTATGATGCACTTAGATTTTTTGATATGATCTTTTCTTATAGTAGATATCCAAAAGCTAAAGATTGGGTGGAAGAGAGCAATGGAATTTTAAAGCTTTTGAAAGACAATTTGCAAGTTGCCCAAAATCAAGAAAACAATATCAAGATAGACATAGAGAGGAAGGGAAATTTTAGGTTAATTATTTAGTATATTTTAGGTTGAAACCATACAAACAAACATACCTCAAAAACAATGGGGCAAGAAATATAAAACCAAGATACTTGGGCCCATACAAGGTAGTTCGGAAGATTGGGGAAGTAGCATATGAATTGGAACTTCTGGAAGGGAGTAAAATCCATAATGTATTTCATGTTTCTTCTCTCTAAAAATATCTTGGTCAGAAAATTGTCACTTCAGAAATACTTCAGCTCACACATGTTCCGGAAAATATTTTGAAGACAAGGGAAAGGAGATTGAGAAGCAGAACTATCAAAGAATACTTAGTACAATGGAAGGATATACAAAGTGAAGATGCCACATGGGAAGGGGAGAATATTTTGCATCATACAAATCTGAAATTTTTTGAGGAAAATTAATCTTGGGTGGGGAGGAATTTAACATCCCCATTCAAATAATTGCATAGCACGCCAATTCCATCAATCCTACTAGTTCCCTAGGTTGGATGGATACATTTGGAATTTTAATAAGCAGATAGTAAATGATGTTTAGAAATTAAAATGAAATACATATTTAATAATGGAGCTTACTAAATAAATACAAGATAAAAATGAAGTAGCAATGGATCATGGAGACACATGGAGATTTTGGGGCCCACACAAGCTAGAATTTTTGTGTCACAAGGCATCCTCCTATTGCAATTTTTAATCCATGGGAATCCGAATGTTCTTGGATGAGTTAGAAGGATAATACACTTTTACATATGCCTCATAGGTCTAATTGGGAACTAAATGTACCTTACATGTGAGAGGAAGAGTCAAATGGGAGCTTCTTGGACACTTGGGCTAGATTCCCTAACATTTATCACATTTATGACACCAATGACGAATATGCTAAGAAATTTATGACATATTGTAGAAATCAAGGCAGACATCTGACCATTCTGAAATGTCAGGTTGAAATATGGAGTCCGATATGGAACTCATGTGATTTTGGGAAGCTAAATGTGTTCCCACTCAAATTGGGGAAGATGGAAAGCTAGGAAAGGGAGGACACATGGAAAATCTTGAGCACACACCCTAATTAAAATTATCTCGAGTTTTTGGATGGATTGGTAAACTTAGAAGGCTGAGGATGTTTTTAAAATATAGGAATCAACCAAGAAAAGATCTTTCTATCATTTGATAAATTTTCATTTGTGAATTGAGAGAGCTAGTGGATGACTAGTTTCTTTCCTTAGCCAATTTTAAGGGTGAAACATTCCCATTCAAGTTGGTGTTTGGAGAAGAAAATCAAGTATTTCATGGAGATTTAATGGAATTTGTATTTGTAGGTGTAATCTACAGGGAAGCTCATGGTTCCTTATAGTGCAGCACTTTCTCTCAACCATTTCCATTTTTTATTGCATATTATTGCTCATGGAGGGATTGCGATTTGGGTGAGCTATTGTACTCTTTGGGATAGCTTATCCTAATCCATTTATATTTGTAATAATTTGAATATTATATTTTATTCATTCTCAAAAATTTTGAAGTCGAAACATCCAAGGGTTGTATGTATAAGTGACTATTAATGAGCAAACAATGACCATTTCCCCACTATAGTGATGTATGCCATGGTAATGCTGATTAATTCAAATGAAAGAATGTATATCTGATATATTTATGATGAATGGAATTTCATTTATGGGTATTACAATTTTTATGTTAAGAAATTAAGCACTTGAGGTCATTTTACTCAGTTTAATTGAATTTGGAGAAGATTCACTGCCATTTCTCCAAGGGTCGAATTAGTGATTTTGTAGTTGTTTGGGAGAGAGTAATAACAGCCTGTATAAGATGAATAATGATTCATATGAGAAATTAATAATGTAAATTAAAAATAATCTGCCTCTTTTCATAAATTTGAGTGGTTTTAGGAGAATTTGAGAAGCCATTTCGAACATTTGCCCAGGGGGAATTGTAACCCCAATTTGCTAGTAAAGACTCCTACTTTGACCAGAATATTAAAAAAGTTTGAAGAAGTAATTGGAGGTTCATAAATAATCCCTGAACATAATATTCAAGTCTTAATATCATTCATACACATTCTCGGAATATTTGAGAGCATTCGGGTCAATTTGGAGACCTAGACATCAAAACTAGTCAAAGGTCTAAATAGGAGACAAAGTGAAAAATCAGTCATTTTAATAAAATTTCGAATAAGGGAAATTACATAAACATATTGTGATGGGAGATTCCATGAAGGTGGGTAACACCTTTTGGCCAAATTTTGTGATGAAAACCTGATTTTTTACTCATGTTTTAGATAGAAGTGCTCGGAACGCATATATGCCATGTGAATTTTAACTTGTAGTAAAAAAACAAATTGTAGAATATTATGTTGGCTTCCCAATGATATTTTTTTTAAAATATTCTGATTTCATTTAATGTGTGAAATTTTTCAATTAATGAACTATGCGACCTTAAGAATTTAAAGAAGTTAATAAGTGGCTCATGTCCAACCCCAATAATTCAATCTGACATTACTAATTTTTATATATATATATAT
>LPNX010354158.1:342174-364218 GCA_001517045.1 Pseudotsuga menziesii
ACCACATATGATTTCAGCATCATTTTATACACTAGTGTGTCCATCCCATCTTTTTTTTCACTATTTTCAAAAATTGAAAAACGAAAATACCCTTTTGAAGAGGATGCGTCGATGTGTGGGCTATGCATTTTAATGAAATTTTTGGATGTGTATATTTTATCTTGTGTATTGTTCTTTGAGCTGCTTCGAAGTTGTTGTCAGGTTTTCTAGGTGTAAGTTTTAGAACTAATTAAAAAAAACCCATATTAATGCCAAAATACATGCATGATACCTCAATGGAAAGAGGATTCGATGATGAATCTATTGATATGAACACCGCTCAATCATGTTCCATGAATGGCAAGGTTTACACCCCTAGAAGACATAGATAAACATTGATTTTCCTATAAAAAGGCTAATTCTCTGTTTTTCAGGCCCTCGATCAAGGTCTGGCATTAGAGGAAATTTAAACTCAAAATGGGCCTCCTAAGGAAACTTAATAAAATAATAGTTAAAATAATAAAATAATATTTATTAATTTCGGAGGAAGAAAAGAAAAAACTACTTTTTTGTTCGTATTTTCGACATATCTCCTTGTGTTTTTACTCAAATTTCGATCAAGAGAGCTCATTGGATGCGGAATTAAATTTCACATCAAAAAATTACCTAATTGGCATACTTTTGATAGGCCCCTCTGCCACGAAAACAAGAAATACCTGAAAAAACATCATGATGATGTCATCATCATGTTTTTCAGGTATTTCTTGTTTTTGGGGTAGCGGGGCCTGTCAAAAGTATGCTGATTGGGTACTCGTTGGATGAGGAATTTAATTCCACATCCAATGATCTCTCTTGATCAAAATTTGAGTAAAAACATAGGGAGATACGTCAAAAATACGAACAAAAAAGGTAGTTTTTTTATGATACCTATCCCCAAATTTATATTAAAAATTGTTTAAGAGGTGCTCCCTTTTTGAATTTTAAAGCATTTTGATTTGCTAATACATGATGACATGGAATTTTTATTATTTTTGGAAGGCCCATTTTAAATTGAAATTTCCTCTAATGAGCTCGATCGAGGTATTTAAATGCCTCTATCGAAGTTTTAAAGAAAGATTGATCAAGGGTTTATTAAACCCTCGATCGAGGGCCTAATAAACCATTGATTAAGGGTTTAATAAAACCTCAATTGAGCTACCATTAAACACTCAAAGAAAAAAAACCTTGTACCTGACTACCAAGATTGGTTTTATATGCATGCTTACCATGTTTGTATTTAGTAAAACAAGTTGAGGAACAATGATCAAATTTGAAGGGTGGGTATTAATTTCAAATGGAATGGAATTTATTCTTGGAGCCCTTCTAAGATGAAGGGTAATATAAGTAATTGTACTTACATTTACGAGTATAAATTATGTAAATCCTTCACCAAAAAAAGGCAAAAAACAAATATTGTCGTTTCAATTTTTAACATTTTTTTATAATTGAGCACCCTTTAATATTCACATGAAAAAATGATATATTTTCAAAAAAACTTATTTTGAATGCATTAATTTTTCATATGTGTATCATTAATTTTGTAATTCAGTAACATAACAACTATTCTATTGTATTTTTTTTTAAGTTGGAGCACGCTTCATTATACAAAAAAGCTACTTAGACTATGTCCTAACCATATTGAGGCATCCAAGTGAAATCCAAGTGCAATATAAGTGCAATACAAGATTGAGATATCTAAGAATGATAAGGAATGGGCACCTAACAGAAAATAAAACACAACTCAAGAAATTAAAAAAAAAAATTCCTACATACCAAGCAAGTTAGCAAAGCTAGCATAACTAGGGTGAGGGCATTGAAATTTTTTGTTCAACACTTGTCGTGAAAGCATACATGTATGGGATCGAGGAGAAATGGAATGAATCCTAAGTCAATTTAATCCTTGCAACTCACTGCATGTCTGAGTCTCAGCAATTATCCATTTAAATTGAACCAAAATACCAAAATAAGTTTATTAATGGCTATATCTGAGAAAGTTCTAAGTGTGAGTAATTAAGGGCTCGTGGCTCTAAAATTTGTTGTGTTTTGTGTGAGTCCATGATTCAATGAATTAACGGTCATAGGTAGTAATTTAAGTTATTTAACAAAAACATCTAATGCATATACCTCTATGTCGAAATCGTTTTGGATGCGGATGTAGGCCACTACCCTCTTTATTGTCTTACCAAAAGGCATGCTAATGAGGAATAAGATGATGATGTAGATACAATAAACCCTTCAATGAATCCTAGCATGATAACTCAAAACTTTAACCAATAGTTGTGAAACCAGTGAAGCTAGGGATTCATTTTGGGGATTTAACAATAATTTTAGATTCCATGAACTATCTACATTTAATTTTTTTTTATGCTTATATTCAAGTATTATCATGGTGTATTTTCATTAGAATTCAACATCTAGATTATTTATGTCATCAATGGTTAGTAATGAATTTCAACATCATTTGATTCCTATCAACAATATCTCTAATGTGTACACAATGTAGTACAGAAATGTAGTGAAAGGTTTTAAATACTAAAAATACATTGCTCCTTCGTATACAAATTTTTAATTTCAAAAAACTACAATTATGTGATTTGACTTTGAAAAAACTAATTTTTATCTTAATCGTCATGTTCTATTCCACCTTGGGCTATGGGATTTAAATACCTAGCTCGAGGATCTATATCGTAGGTAGATCGTAGTCCTGAGAATCCAGGTCGAGTGCACACAACTTGCTTAAGTTCAGCTCATCAACTGAATTGCATGCATCATTGTCATAGTATTCTTTTTGCATTGAACCAAGGAGAGAAACGATGAATTCAATTTAATTGATGAGCTGAACTTAGGTGAGTTGTGTCCACTCAACCCGGATTCTAAGGACTATGATATACCTATGATGTAGATCTTCAGGATAGATATTTAAATCCCATATCCTAGGGCGGAATAGAACATAACGATTAAGATAAAAATTAGTTTTAAATTTAGAGTCATATCACATAATTGTAGTTTTTTAAAATGAAAAATTATATACGAAGGATAAAAGTAATTTTAGTACATTTAGAGAGATGAAAATGTGAGCATGAAAAAAAATGACCTCATTTCCTTAGGTTATATAAATGTCTATTCTTCACTCTTCAAAATTGTTATTGTGCCACACATTTGCAGTTAATCTTGCTAGAAAATTAATGAATGACATTAGAATTTACATCAATAACACTGACTAATTGTTTTGGCATTTCATAATGCTAAGAGTGGAGGAAAATAAATAAAAGAAAAGGTGCCACTGTGGGATCGGAAAAACAAAAATTATGGAAACTAAACATGATACTAATTCTCATTTCGACAAGAATTGAAAATTTTCAATGAAACGAATTCAAATGGGGATTCAAAATACAAGGTGTCCAACCATCTCTTGGAAGAATTCATTAAATGAAAAACTTGATCGAGCTTTTTAAAAATTTAACTAAAAAATATTCGAGTGCCCCTATTTGTTTGCGCACACGAATATGGGCATCCAAAAATTTATTTAATCAAAGTTTTTCAAATCTTGTATTGTTCATGGGAACAAGGTCTTCGAATTCAATTAAACTAAAACATAGAATTATATGATAATAAAATTTAATAAAACATAATTTAGATTAGAAGAATAATACTTGTGGGTAATAGTACATACCTTCAAGAAGAAACAAGTAAAAGCATTACTAGTGCCACTTCCTCTAGGTTTTATGTGTAGATATTAGTCGTGGAGTAAGTGGAGTTATAGATGTTGGATTAATACATGATCAATCATATCTATAATTCCAATTACTCCATGACCCATATCTACAAATGGATATAAATGACCCTTTTCTATCCAACAAATAGAGTGAAATATATCGAAGGTTTGTTGCCTATTTATAGTAAACATAATTAAAGATGTTCGATTGAGCTTCTTTTAACCCTCGATCGAGCTTCTTTTAACCCTTGATCGAGCACTTGTACCTCGATCAAGGGTTAAAAGAACCCTCGGTCGAAGTCTTAACACCTTGATTGAGGGTTTGGAAAAATCTCGATCGAGGTACATTTTTTTCTTTTTGCCGAAATTGCATTGCTAAAAATTGTAACCCATCTCCATGGATGAACCCTAACCAATTTTGAATAGGCATAGAAATATATGAAAGAGAAACGTGGTCTAAGGATGTGGCCAACTTTTCATGGAATATATTTTTGTAGGATATACATGAACCCATTGTGTTGAAACAATATGCCTGAGATACTCTAATTCATCCTACCCAAAAGCACATTTAGAATATTTGGCATGGAGATAATGATCACAGAAAAGTTGTAGTACAATATACAGATGTTGGATATGCTCTGCCCCTATTTTACTATAGATCGGGATCATCAAAGAGGACCAGAATGAAGTTTTGCAAGTAGGGACATAATATTTTATTCATCAATTCCTCGAATGTGGAAGGATAATTCATGAGGCCAAAGGACATGACCCAAAACTCATAGTGGAAATCATGTGTACCAAAATTTGTTTTAAGGATATCATCCTCATGAATCCTATTAGATAATTATACCACCTAGTACCATGGTCAGATACACTTAGGACAAATTTTCATTTGTTTTTAACTTATGTTATATGGTCCAAAACTAGGTTGTGTTGGTCAAGAAAGGTATTTTGGTGTTTTGGACTCATTAATGAACCCAAGTGCCCATTTTTTATCATTTTGGTTACACATGCGACCTCATTTATGATTGTTTATTCCTTGGTGTTCAGAATCCCACTCCATAAAATAGGGAAATTGGTTTACCATAGGCACCCATGCATGGTATGATACATGTATGAATCCAATTTTTCTCCAAAGGATAACTATTTACATGTTCAAGACATATTTACATTTTGGACAGTGATAATAAACTCAATTATTGGCACTATTTGTATGTGTTACGTTTTCTCTTTTCACTATTTTTCTACTTAAGTTGTGAGGATTCCATTAACTCCTAAATAATGTTTTGAATCATACTTTCACATGGTATTAGAGGTCTTTGGAGATTCAAATCAAATCCATATAATTTGAGCTTCTATTTAGGGTTTCTTCCAGAAAAAATTGAGTGTTTGCATTCCAGGTAGTTCCAATGTTTTTGTCACTCAGTGCACAAGCAGAAATGGAGTAGAATCATGTCTTGTTTACCCCATTCAATTATTTTTAAGAGAATGCTCAAATGGTGATCCAAATGAGTTCAAAAGGCCTCTACAGATTCACCATGGGGGTTGAGGATGATCCCAACTTTGTTTTGGAAAAATAAAATTACTTCAATAGATTGGATGAGGCATTCAGGATGCTTTATCTCAATATATTGAGGGATCTTCTCTTCCATGTAGAAATTATTACCACACCCAATGAATTCTGTCTCAAGATCGAGTCACTATTTGGAAATAATGATGTGATGAGAGGACACCAACTCGAAAATGAGTTGATCTCACTGATCCCAACTCACTTTGAGACAATCTAGGATCTCTTCATAAAGTTCAAATCATTGGTGCTTTAGATTAGAAAACGTGGCATTGGAAAGAAGGAGGAGCAGTTGATCTTTTCCATTCTTTCAAAGATAGGACCTCAGTACTTAGTGTTTGTCTCTACATTCCACTCAGGCAAGTTGATAGCTCAAAATTGGAGAATTCCTTCACGAGCAGAATTCATGGAGTATTTGACTCAAGAACAAGACAAATTGGTGCAAATGGGTACCATCAAATCCACAAAGTATCAAGCCCTTGTTGTAGGAGTTTTGAATCAGGCCAAAGGAAAGAAGAAAGCCAAATATTCAAAGAATCAAGAGAATAAGAAGCAGGAGAAGCCCAAATATTTAGATGGGGGTTCAAATCCTAGAAAGGAAAAAGAAAAGTAGAAGCAAGAGAAGACAAAATGAACTTATTGTCACAAAGGTTGGTATCTAGAGAGTGCATGGATGAATAAAACCATTGACATGATGGTGCAAATCCTTGAGAAGAATAACATCTCACTACCAAAAGGTGAATGGAAGAAAGAGGGAGGTTCAAGCTTAGATAAGAAGGATAGATACCATGATTTGTTTTTTGAATCTTCAGGCTCTTATTCCTTCATCATAGATTCAGGCTCCTGAATGAACATGGATTCCATGCAATATTCCTTCTCATCCATACATCGTTATAGTGGTCCATCCATCCTCATGGGTGATGACTCTGATATCCAATCTGAAGGGATTGTTAGTATTGATGTAGAAGATGGGTACTTCAACAATGTGGTGTTTGTTCCTAATATTGAAGAAAATTTAATGTTTTTAAATCAAATGACACACACAAGTACAACCAAGAGTTTAAAATTAACTCAATATGACGTGGATATCTCATAAATATCTACAGGCCAAGTTGTTGCAGTGGGTTTTGTTGACCATGATTCGATAATGTATAGGTTCTCTCACTTCCTCTCCTACCCCCAAGGGAATGTGCTCCTGTCACATGCCAATGAGACCATAAAGTTGTGTCATGAGAGATATGGACACCTCAAATATAGGTACCTCAAATCACTAAGCAAGGAAATCATGGTTGAAGGGATTCCAACCATCAAGTTTTCTAAAGGTTCTTCCAAAGGGTGCATAGTGGGGAAACATGTTGAGCGCAAATATGATAAAGGAAAGGAAAGGAGGGATTTCCATGTTCTTTATATAATACCTTCATATTTGAAATCCTTTTCCCACACACTCATATGGGAATTCAAGGTATGTTTTGACTTTCATAGATTATTTCTCAAGGTACTGCTAGGTGTATGTTCTCAAGAAAAATATGATGTTTTTGAGACTTTCAAAGTGTTCAAAGCTTTAGTTGAGAACATGAATGGGAGTCAAATAAGTCTTTTTAGGATTGATAATGGAAAGGAGTATTTCAAGAATAAATTACAACATGTATTTCATGAAATTGGTATTCAGATGCAATATTTTGTGCCCTACACACCATAGCAAAATGGTGTTGCAGAGCGCAACAATAGAGCTATGAAAGATATCGAAACATGCATGATGGAGGCAAAGGAGTTGTGACCTAAGATATGGGATGAAGCCATAAATTGTGATGGATATTTTCAAAGAATATATCTACATAGAATTGGATGAAAAAACTCCATTTTATGCTTGGAGTGGTCACAAGCCCAAGGTTTCTCATTTCATGATTTTTGGCTCAAAGGCTTGGGCTAGAATTCCTCCCGAGAAGAGAAAGGCATTGTGAAATCAAAGAAACGAATCCATTATGGTTGTATACATTGAATATGAAAAGGTATACAATATATTTTATTCCTAATATAAAAAAACATTCATTGAAAGGAGTTTATAGTTTGAAGAAGAGCCCATGTAGAAGATCGAACTAGTCAAGGGGGAATGCTCACATTCTCCACTCCATGATGATGTAAGTCATGATCATTTTTATGATTTTTCTGATTCTTATGTTTATTATAATTATTATCACATGAATTGATATCATTAATCTCCCATAAGGACAAAGTGGGCTCAGAAAACCATACAAGCAGCTCCTGATCTTGTTGGAGATCCACTCGACTCTAGGAAGACTAGATCTCAATTTCACAATGCTTTCTCCACTTGTGAATTAAATATTTCAAAGAGATGATTTATTATGGTTATATGTGTTGGGACCTAGAATTATCCATTTTTCATCACTTATAGACATATCTTTCATTCATTTTCTTACCATTATTGCCCATTTATCATTCCATTTTCCATCCATTTGTTGTAACTGTGCGTAAAACAACATGCTACTTTCATTGATATTTTAAGTGGTTAATAATGATTATTTTTCTTTATATTTGATGAATTAAATACTATTATGCATAATTTTACAAATAATGGTTTGTGGAGTGATTTGTCATGTACAGGACGCTCATAGCTAGCTGTTACAGCCTTAACTGAAAATGCATGCCACATAAGAACACCTTGATTCGCATCTTGCTTTGCGGGCAGATGGAAATGAGTATCAAAACTACACGACATGGGTTTTGTGCGTAACATCCTCATTTACTTGAATCATGAGGAAATGGCCAAACAAAACGATGGTTTGGGATATACAGATTGTTATTCGAGAGGGTATTTTCCAGATTTGTTGTTGTGGCTGGTTCCAAAGTTACCAGCAGTTACGATCGTGTTTCAGCTGTTAAAGATCACAAGTTGGGGGATCAATTCCTCATTTCCATGAGATAATTTTATGTATAAATATGTAATCAAGATCATTTATAAGAGATTCAGGAATAGGAGAAAAAACAATGTTATGATGTAGGATTTGATCCAGATCTATTGTAACCATTCATTCTTATAATCCATGCTGGCAATTTCTTAATTCTGGAGTTGTAGACATTCATTGTGGAGATCTAGCTCTGCTTAGTGGAGGAAGGGCCCTCTTCCTTGAACAGATGCTGGTAGTGTTAATTGTAAGTGTGTTATTTGTAGATTTGTTTATTATTTGGTTCATGCTTTCATTCAATAGATTTATCATAGTTTTTTTATTATTCAATTCATGTTTTCATTCATTAGATTTATCATAGTTGTTTTAATCAGTTCATGCTTTTATTCATTAGATTTATCATAGTGTTCTCATGTTAATTCATTTTGATAGATCATTGGACAACATAAGACTTCTTTTATATTTATGCAAGTAAATATTGTTTCATAAGAATAGAGTTTGTTTGAAGTGTGTTTGATTTATAGTTTTGATTTACGAATAGGTTCGAGGTTTGATTTACTTTGAAGAAGGTGTGATCTACTTTACAAGGAGTTCCGATTGCATACCAATAGATAACAATGTCAAGTAAAAATTGTGCTTGCATATATCTTGCATGATAGCCTTGAAATAAAAGACTTCCTTGGGTTGATAATTTATGTTTAGTACTTTGCATGTTAAGTTTTAATTAACTGACATATAGTGGGCCCAACATTTTGGCGTCATTGCCAGGGAAGTTATTAATTGTGTAAAAGTACATCTGACATTGTTTTGTAGATGCATTGTTAAAGTAGGGCATGTAGGTTACATGATTACATTTTAGTTTATTGAATTTATTTTGTGTGTGAATTTTCTTTCTTTACATTCAGTTTTATTTCATTTTCTTGAGCGTCGGTGGGAATTGTATACAAACTTGGGAAGACATGAAACATGTATTCTTGAAAAGGTACCAATATTATTGCAGGGTCAATGAAGACATCTTAGAAATGACACAAGGAGAATAAGAGAGTCTTGAGGAATACATATAACGCTTTCAATATAACCTCCAAAGATCCAAACAGAGGAAACTGGGGAAGGAGACCTTAAAAACACTTCTACTGAAGGGAATCCAAGCTGAATATTTAAAAGTATTAAATCTGATGGGAATAAGTAATGTATTTCAGTTAGCATATGATGATATTTGTGAGTTATGTAGAAGGTATTCAAGAGGAAAATTCAAAACTGGTAAGAATTCTAAGGAAATTTTATCTCTATTTTTGAAATCTGCAGCAAAAATAAGAGTTTTACAAGCTGAAATCAGTAATTTATTTGAAAATTATAATGGTGCTATCAATTATTTACTAAATTCACAATTGGGTGTTTTGCAGGATAAGGAAAAGCAGGAGGTAATAAGAGAAGCAAGGGATTTCCCTTTGGATAGTCTTGAAAGTTGTGGTATATGTGACTTGAATCACTCCACAAATCATTTTCCCTCCTTACCAAGGATGAAAGAAACATATCAAATAGATCTGGGAGTTGCAACCAACTCGTTGCAACAATCATGTCAACCATGGCCTACATCTATGGTTCAAAACTCTATCCATCCATTTCCTTACTTTCATACTCAGCCATTGAATACTCTTCCACCATGGCAGCTGTTGCAGCCTCAATTTAACTCTTACCTACCTTATCCACAAGGTTGGAATGGCCTATCTTATGCTCACATGGCCACTCTCTCTCATGTTGCAACACAAATTGGTCCTTCAATATCAACCTCACAAATCAATCATCTACACCGGCCACATCTGTTTTCTCATCAAATTCCTTGGTATCCAACACAATTTCCTATCCAATCAACCCTCCACCCTAACCATAATAAAGTAGTACAGTATGCTTACAGTGCTGAACTGCAAAATGTTCCTACATTTCCTTCTTGTTCTACCTCATCTACACCATTTCAAAAAGGCTGTGCGTTGTTGCAGCAAAGCCATATGAGGCCTGAACATGTTTTAAATCCAAGATTTGTATATGGAGTTTCTTCTAGTCCTCATAAGCAAGCAGACAAGATCAACAAGACACACATAATATTTGATGCAGAACAACCATTGTAACCAAAAGCATCATTCACATCATTAGATCCGAAACTATTATGCATTGAGGAAGATCAATTTAATAAGGCTCTTCATGGTGTAACATCCATGATCAATCAAGGGAACAAAGACTATATTGAAGCTTAGTTTAAATCTATCATCAGTTTGCAGCATCATTTCATACTTCACCAATTCTTGGCACAATCATTTCAAGGGAAGTTGATCTCTCATATCCTAGTATTCATAAAGTTATATTTTTGTGTTGGGAGTATTAGCATACTTGAGTCACTTCTTCGAAAGTGGCTCCATTGGAAATATGCATACACTTGAACAATTTTTATATTTTCAAGTAGAATAGGGTAGGATAGAATAATAGAATAAAACCATGTGCTTTTGTTTTTTTAAGTTTTTTTTATTTTTTTTGAATAAGTATGCTCTCTTCTTACATCTTGTTGCGATATGGAAGATCAGAAAGTAGAAAGATAAGGAATGGGTATGAGATCTTTTCATGAATGCTTTGGAATTGTTGACGATTTGAACAAAATGCTTAAGTCATTTTTTTGTCATCAATTTCCCAATTTCAATTTGTCTCTATTTGTTACAAATAAAAATAAAAATATCATGAAAACAAAATTACAGTAATTAGGGAAGGTGAATGAAGGATCCACAGGAAAATGAGCTAATAATTATGGAACCCTTCAAGCTTGAAATTTGGCATGAATTTGTTAGTTGCAACACCCAACTATGACAATGAGATGCAACACCCAGCTGTGAGAGTGAGCTGTAACACATGCAACTGTGACAGTGAGCTGCAACACCCAGCTATGAAAGTGAGCTCCAACACCCAGCTATGACTATGCTATAGGTAAAAATTTATGAGTGTGAGATATGTGTGTGTTTCACATCATGACATGTATTTTTTTTCAATAATATATAACACATCCATAAAAATACACATGTTTTATTTCAACATTATGTCATTTTTTAAGAGTTGTAGCTGCGGTTGCAACAGACTTTGTAAGTCAATATAGGTGCTCAATGCTTGAAATTTTTAGTATAGATGTGTGTTATATTTAAATTTACATCATTAAAAACATTCATACCTATTTCGGTCACTTTTGGGGGGTCAAATTTCATTTATTAAAATTTTGGTGACATTTTGGCTTGAAAAATTTACTGAAACACAATCGGGATAGTCCGTGTTTGAGAAACCAAATCGAATTATTTTTAAAAAAAATTTACATGCCAAGTATATTTTTGAATCTACTTTCCAGAAAAAATTTAATTTTTACGATTGGGTGTCAAACGAAAATTTTATGGCCAAAATACTAACAGGGTGTCAAGCAGACAGCTTAGGAAGAGGGCTGGGACAGTAAATTTTTGGATGCCTTATTGAACATATATTGAAAACATGTTTCATTGGTATATTAAAATATGGATATAGTTTACAACACAATTTGAATCACTCCATTCTGATATCGTATGCAAATTTTATGACCAAACTACCGACTACCTATCACAAATCTGCATTCCTAAAACTCTGTTTTCGAGACTATTCATTGGATTATTTGACCCATCAATTCTTGTTGGATTCAAAACCTATTAATAATTGAGATATATACATGGATATAATTTTATATCCAATTTGAATTACATCAATTCGTTATCAAACAAAAAAGTTAATCCTAAAACCGTGACTATTGGTCTAGTGCAGAATTTGAAAAAACACCTTGTCATGCAGGCTGTTACTGAGTGATTTGGAAGATCATTAAATAGAATTTTAAAAATATGTTTATAATGGAAGAATACCTATGAATTTAATTTCATTTGGATTTGGAATCACTCAAATTGGACAAGGAACGAAGAAGCTATGATCAGAATATCGTTGGTGAGTCTAGATGGACATTGCTCTCATGCAGGTATAAAATGGATTTTGCTTTGTTCATTTTTATTTGGATTTATTTTATAAGTAATTTATTGTTTTTTTTTCATCGGTGTTGGGTGAAGAGAGACCAATCATCTCTCTTCTTCCATCATCTCATGTTTTATTGCAGACAAGTGCTAGGTTTTTGTAGGTCCTTGAAAGGAGAAGGTCAATGCGTGCACGAGTGACTCTTGAAGACTTTTTCTCAATTTGCAAATGGATTGAGCACATAAAAAAATGGAGATATGTTTGTGCAAACCATAAAGATCCCAATGTTTCTGAATTCAAGTCCCATTTCTACATGCCAAGAATCATTTTTAGACACCTATCATACCAATTGTTGCTGAAAAAAAAACCCTCAAGAAGCCAATTGCCCTATGGTAGATTCATTCACCCTCCTCATTTCAAAACCCTAAAAATCCATTCATGTCGAAGGCCCATTTTCCACTGCTTATGTAGTCAACATAACCATTTTATTTTCCATCAGCACTACATCATGACTTCACATGTACTTTCCACTTTTGAGTTTCATGTTGGTTCTATTTTTCACTATGATTCTTCACAATCATTTATCTTGTACTCGTATTGGATGATGTGGAATTCATTAAGGTCCACCTTCCAATGGTCTTGTCCCATCGACTCCGACATATCATCTGGGATAAAGATTAGAATTTTTATAGTGCCCTAGTATCTGCATGAATCAATGACAGATTTCCTTGTTGTTAATTGTGGGGATTCATCAATGCCTCTTGATTAACAAATCTTGCAGGTGACTTGAATCCAACACATCCATTCGTACCTTCCAAGATGCACGAAGGTACGTTAGAGCTCACTTTCATCAAAGGTGAGTTGCTTCACATTGGTTAACGGCATACATTAATGGCCGGTAATCCAATGATTTCTTTCCATGCTCGGCTTCAACACATTCATTCGCATGGTAAGAATTGTACCTCGGTTTGTAGCAGTTGAAGATTATGTGATCTAATGGTTTCAACAATGACTTTCAGCATCATTTGTTTAGTAGTTTTGCAACTCCTTTCCATTTTCATTTCAACAGTTGATTTTCAGAATAAGAGAATGGGATTTCTGCTTCTATGGTATATTTTCTTTTCATTAATTGTCTCAGCAGTTAGTATTACATGAAACCAGCACAACATCATGGATCTAATTAGGTCTCATCCAGTTTCAGCTCTCATATACATATGTCTCAACATCAGATCGACCTACATAGCTCCAGCATATAGCAGTCCATTCATGTCAACCAATGCTTCCATGGAGTTAAAACTTGAGGTAAAATAGCATGAGTTTTTAATTTATTAAAGATTTAGGGAAATGTCATGAAGAACCACTAAGCAATAGCCATTTCCATTGTCTATATAACATTTTATGTCCATCCATTTCCATCATTTCCCACTCAATTCTAACACTTCATCATTCATGCACATCTACCTCAAAATCCTACCCAACATCTCATCAACCCAACTGACCAAGCATGAAAATAATCAAAGGATACCTTATTGTTATCACACAAAAACCAACATTAGGAAGTCTTGCTGTTGCCACACAAGAACCAATAGTAAAAAAAAAAAGAATCCTTGATACTACCACACAAGAACCAACAATAAGAAATGATGCTCTATTGCCATATAAAAATAGTGAGGAGAAATAAAGTAGCTGATACACATCTTGAAAGAGAAGGATAGGCTAGACACAAGAACCTACAGCATAAAAAGTTGGTGTAGAAGCCATTCCTTCTCAATAGTATGCTATCACACAAGCACAATGGAAAACAAAGGAATGATTTATTTGATTTGTTTGCTCTGTTCAGTGGTGCACATGATGGTTCACATCTTCATAAGTCAAAATTATTGAGAGCCACATTTTATATGGTATATGGAGTTTCCACCATCTTATACATATGGTATCTTTACCATCCAATAATGCATACATTGGTTTTAGCCATCATGAGCATGCTACATGCACAATGGAAATCCTGTAGCATCATTTTCATGGCATGATGTGAGGTTTAGATCAGCAACATGAAGGTAATGATTACTCCTAGCATTGGTCATTTGTCAAGGTTGACAGAATTTCTGAAATGAGTTTGATAATTGTGGAATGTGCAAAAGAATGCTTGGCATCTCATTCAACGAATAGTCCTGTAGCATTGGCATGGCTTTGATGGTCAATAAAACACGCTTGCCTCTATTTACAATCATAAATGAATTTTTCTAATGATTTGGGCATTTTTGTTCTGAAACAAACACATGCTGCCATATAACAGGATATGAAACAAGGGTAGGTGATTTGTTCTTCCCATGCTCTAAATTTTTTTTGATCATTTTAATGCTGCATTCAGTTGCTCTATTCACCCCTTTTACATATATTCATATATCATTTCATGATCATCATTTTGAATATTGATTTGGTGTGCCAACTGTTGGAGATCATTGGTTTTCTTTCAAAATCACAAAGAGACAATATGAAGAATTGATTACACACTTAGGTTGAAGTTGGTTTTAATAAGCATGAGAACATGATGTATAATAAGTTTGGGGGAGTGGTTTTTGACATTCTTTGTGCATATTGATTTTTATTCATTCACAACTGGAAAAAATGCAGAATTTGATTTAAGGATATCTTGAAAACCGTGAGCTATTTTTTCCTGAAATTTAGACAGGGAATGCATAACATCATAAATAACAACCGTGGAAAGTTTCAACTCAATCCAGTGCATTATTTTCATGAAAATGACCATCATCACCTACAACCAATTTGCATTTTTCTCAAAATTCATGATGTGGGTTTGTTTAATTTTTGGTGAGGAGATGCATTATAATGGTAATTACTTGCTTGTGAAATTTCAGCCCAACCTAGTTTGTATTTTGTGAAATATTGGTTCCGGAAGTTCAGCTGCAACACATTTTTATTCATGTTCATCTACAAAAGTGCAGAAATTGAAATGGGAATATTTTTCAATTGGTAAGTTGGATTCTCATTATTTTTGTATAAGAAGTGTATATTACCAAGATGAACCATCTTGGCAATTTTCATCCCAATCCAATGTATTGTTTTTGAGAAAATGACCATAATCACCTAAAACCGATTTGCATTTTTCTTGAAATCCGTGATGTGGGTTTGTTTAATTTTTGGTGTGGAGATGCATTCAAATGGTAGTTGCTTGCAAAATTTCAGCCCAACCCAGTTCATTGTTTGGGAAAAAATGACTTCGAAATTTTTCTGTTCAAAAGGTTGCAACATCGTAAAATATTGCTATTTTTTTGTTTCATTCAGTTACGACTCCGTTTTCTATTCCATTCAGCTGTTCAGTTGCGACTCCATTTTCCCATTCTATTCAGCTACAACTCCATTTTCCATTTCATTCAACTATTCAGCTGCGACTCTGTTTTTCGTTCTGTTCATTTGTTCAGCTGCGACTCCATTTTTTGCTCTATTCATCTGTTCAGTTGTGACATCGTTTAGTTGTGACTCCAACAAATTTGCTGCTAAATTTAACACTATTTGGGTTGCGAGTTCACCAAAATATTCACTAAAACCTTCGCCAAATTCTCTGCTAAAAAAACAATAATAAAAAAAATAAAAAATATAAAAATAATAAGTTGTGACTCCGCCAAATTTCAGCTAAATCCTTCGCTAAGTGACTCTGCCAATTTATGTTAAACTCTCCATTTCTTCTGGCTGTAACTGTGTGAATGGTAAAATGACAGAGCAAGTGAATGAGTTCTTCTAGTTGGATCCTACACAGGTATTGGGTTGCATGAGGACATGCAACAAGTTTAGTTTGGGGGAGATGTTGGGCCTTGGAATTGTTCATTTTTTCATCACTTATCGACATATCTTTCATCCATTTTCTTACTATTATTTCCCACTTATCATTCCATTTTCCATCCATTTGTTATAATTGTGCGTAAAACAACATGCTACTTCCATTGATGTTTTAATTGCTTAATAATGATTATTTTTCTTTATCTTTGATGAATTAAAGACTATTATATGCATAATTTTACTAATGATGGTTTGTGGAGTTATTTGTCACGTACAAGACTCTCATAGCCAGTTGTTACAGCCTTAACCAAAAATGCATGCCACATAAGAACACCTTGATTCGCATCTTGATTTGTGGGCATATGGAAATGAATCTCAAAAATAAAAGACATGGGTTTTGTGTGTAACATCCTCATTTACTTGAATCATGAAGAAACAACCACAAAAAGCGATGGTTTGGGATATACAGATGGTTCTTAGAGAGGGTATTTTTCAGATTTGCTAGTGTGGCTGGTTCCAAAGTTGCCAGCAGTTACGGCCGTGTTTCAGCTGTTACAGATGATAAGTTGGTGGTTCAGTTCCTCATTTCCATGAGATAATTTTATGTATAAACATGTAATCAAGCTCATTGAGAAGATATTTAGGAATAAGAGAGAAAACAATGTTATGATGTAAGATTTGATCCAGATCTATTGTAATCATTCATTCTGATAATGCATGCTAGCAATTTCTTAATTCTTAAGTTGTAGACATTCATTGTGGAGATACAGCTCTGCTCAGTGGAGGAAGGGCCCTCTTCCCTGAGCAGATGTTGGTAGTGTTAATTGTAAGTGTGTTATTTGTAGATTTGTTTATTATTTAGTTCATGGTTTCATTTAGTAGATTTATCATAGTTGTTTTATTATTCAGTTCATGTTTTCATTCATTAGATTTATCATAGTTGTTTTAATCATTTCATGTTTTTATTGATTAGATTTATCACAGTATTCTCATGTTAATTCATTTTGATAGATCATTGGACAACACAAGACTTCTTTTAGATTTATGCAATTAAATATTGTTTCATAGGAATAGAGTTTGTTTGAAGTGTGTTCGATTTACAGTTTCGATTTACGAATAGGTTCAAGGTTTGATTTAATTTCAAGAAGGTGTGATCTACTTTACAAAGAGTTTCTATTGCATACCAATAGATAACAGTGTCAGTTAGAAATTTTCCTTGCATATATCTTGCATGATAGATTTGAAATAAAAGACTTCCTCGGGTTGATAATTTTTGTTTAGCACTCTGCATGTTAAGTTTTAATTAATTGACATATAGTGGGCCCCACAATATGTGATCCTCAAACATATTAGGAAGCATCAATTTACCCAAAAAATCATGGAAGAAAATTTCAAGTCCTTGCAAGATAGTGAAACTTGGGAGTTGGTTCCTCTACCTTCCAAGAGGAAACTAGTGCAATGTAAGTGGGTCTGTAGGACCAAGGAAGATGAATATGATTCATATATAAAGTACAAGGCTAGTTTTATTTCCAATTTTTTCTCTCAAGTCCAAGGAGTGTACTATAAAGATACATTCACACCGGTTTCAAATATGGATTCTATGAGGCTAGTTTTGGTCATTGCTACATCTAAGTGATGTGAGGTTCACCACATGGATGTGAATAGTGATTTTATTCATGGTGATATTCATGAGGATATTTATATGTAGTGTAATTAATGTTACATTCATGATCCTTCACTTATTTTTAGGTTGAATAAGTCTCTATATGGCCTCAATCAAGCCTACAGGGTTGGTATGCCAAGATGGTCAGCTTTCTTCTTTTAGTAGGCTTTGAGTGATGCAAATCTGATCCTAATGTATATTTGTAGCATATTGTTGATTTATTTCAGGTCATAGTGTTGTATGTTGATTATTTTTTTATCATGGTAATTTGGATTGATGATATAGGATCAATTAAGTCCTCTTTGCATAGTGAGTTTTCTATACTAACCTTGGATTGTTTAAACAATTTATTGCCTTGGAGATTGCTCAATCTGATACACGGATAAAGGTCATCCGATAAAACTATGTTGCATACTTGTTATTAAAGTTTCATGTGGATTAATGTAAGGCAACCAATTTTCCATCACTTTCGGGAGTGAAACTAGGTGATTTTGGTTCATACCCATTGGTGGATAACTCGTTGTATAGTAAACTAGTTAGGATCTTGTTTTATCTCACACACTCTCGACCCAATTTGGATTATGCAGTAGGCATTGTTGAAAAATATATGCAAGAGCCTCATGAAATCCATTTGAAGGATAAAAAAAGGATCTTTCGTTATGTGCAAGGAACCAAACACTTCGGGGTACACTATGCTGCTAGTTCTCCACTAGAACTAGTTGGATTTTCTGACTCTGATTGGGTTGGAGATTCCATTGACAGAAAGTACACTCCAGGTTATGTCTTCATGATTTCACATGGTCACATATGATGTTTAAGTAAGAAACATCACAATATATCCCTTTCATTAGCCAAATTTGAGTACAAAGGAGAAGTGAACACAACTACACAATGTGTGTGGTTGCAAGGCATTCTTGGAGAGCTTGGATTTGAATTTGATTCACCCACTGTCATTTGGTGTGAAAATCAAAATGCAGTCAATATTTCCACTGATCCAGTATGTATATAAATGAATAAGCAAATAGATATTCACATGCACTACATCAAGATCTTGGTGCATGAGTAGGTGATATCGTTGTAGTATTGCCCATCTACAAAGCGAACTCCTAACATCTTCATCAAGAGCTTCACAAAGAAGACATTCACCTATATGAGATCACGTCTTGGAGTAGTTGACACATGGTTATTACTAATATTCACTATTATACTTATCTCCATGTACAATTTTTAGGTGATGTTTTGTTCCCATGAGGTTTTCCTCTTTACCTTGGTTATATGGACAAATAAACTTTTGTAAGTGGTGACTTGAGCCATAGTTGCCAAGGCCTTGATATTTTGATGTATTTAGACTAAGTTAGGATTAAGTGGGGTGGGGGGGGTGGTGTTAGATAATTATGCCACCTATTACCATGGTCACATACACATAGGACACATTTTTAGTTGTTTTTTACTTATTCTATATGGTCCAAAACTAGATTACATTGGACAAGCAAGGTCTTTTGGTGTTTTGGACTCATTAATGCACCCAAGAGGCCATATTTGATCATTATAGTTACACATGCACCCTCATTTATGATGATTTAGTCCTTGGTGCGCTCCCACTCCATAAAATAGGGAAACGGGTTGACAAGAGGCAACCATGCATGGTATTTAGGTGTTTTTGTCTCTTTTGGACCATTTATTGCTATGTAGAGTCACTCCCACTCACACATGCACTCAACCATGCATAGAATACCATCACTTATGTCCTAGTGTGCTTCATCCATGTTCACATATCCATTTATGACCATTTGATATGGTTTGGGAGCTCATTGGTCCACCTAGGGGGGTTTTGAAGTCTAATCTAAATTTGCCACATGTATGCATCCAATTTGCCTCCAAAGGTTAACGATTTTCTTATATTTTATTATAAACATGTTCCATACATATTTACATGTTGGACAATGGTAATAAACTCAGTTATTGGCACCATTCCTATGTGTTAAGTTTTCTCTTTTCACTATTGTTCTACATAATTTGTGAATATATTGAGTTGAGAGGATTCCTTTATCTCTTAGATCATGTTGTGAATAATATTTTTGCAAACCCAAATTTGGTGATACCCAGAACGAAGATCCAACTTGGAGAAAATATGAGCACCATGAAGCTCATTAAGAAGCTCATCAACAACATGAATGAAAAACTTATCCTTGATTGTGATGTGATTAAGTGGTATAAAGTGAATTCAAAGGTGCCATGATCCATATTTTTTTTGGAAAAGAAGAAAAGGTGAATAAAAGGAACTAGTACTAGGGAAAATGATATCTCGCTTCAGTAAGTCCTGAATGAGCATCTCAATCTCTATATTTTGGTGAAACATGTAGCGATAGGTTCTGATGTTGGGAAGGACGCTTCTGGGAAGGAGAAAAATATAATTGTCCTATGGTATTGAAGGTGGAAATCCCACCATTTCAACAAGGCCACATGCATATCAATCCAAAATTTGTTTTATATCCAAGGGAGTAGTGGAGATAGTTGAAGGTTGTATGTGAATGAAATGAAGTTGAGCGATGACACCATGTGAATTATTTTTAAGGATATTTTCCATGCGATGTGAATTTATGATGCTAAGATTCCTTGGTTGTAATCCCTTCAATTTGTGTTTTTTCCCATTGACTTGAAACTGCATCCAAAGTTCAACAAAATTCCATAAGATGGGTCCAAGCATGTTTAACCATTAAGATCCCAAAACCACATCACATCCACCTAAGGGAAAGGAAAACATGTCATAGTGCAATTTATAATATCCAATAGATATTTTCACAATATGACACTTCCCTTTTGAATATAAGGTTCCCCCATTGGAAATCATTACTTCAATGTTGGAGCAAGGATGGACAAAACAATTAGGCTGTTTGGCGATCCAAGGGCCAATGAAGTTATGAGTGCTACCATAATAAATGAGTTATGTAAGAGGGATATTACTGAAGAAATCCTTAACCTACATGGTTTGTGGGTGTGGAAATTGAATGCTGGTGTTAGAACAATTACACTCACAAAAATTGCCAATTACACATGCAAATTACACACAAAGGAGACTGAATATGGAGCATAACACTAATCTGTATTGAATAAGTGTACAATAACCAACCCTGTGAAGTCATAGGCTTCCAAAATAAATAATTACATGATATATTCAAATGCATAAGGATTCCATTCGAATTTGGTCAAAAGCAGGCTTACTAAATCTAAGCAAATCCCCCATAGGCGCATAAAGCAGTTTCCAAATCTGTCTAGGAGCTCACGAATTGGAAAAATCAATTAGGAAAGCTAATAGATGATGGAAGGAAAATTCATACATGTTTTCCTTAGGAGAAAAGGGTCGAGGATGATGAGGACAAAAAACAAGTTAACTTCACCTAGTCAAACTTTCCCAATTGCCTTAAAACTCAGAAAAAGCAGGCAATAAAGCAGAAAAAGCAAACATACGCTAAGAAGGTTAGGAATAAAGAAATTTTGATTCCAAGTGGTTTCCCAATCACTCCATGACTCAAATTTAGCAAGTTTGAGCACTTTGGATGTGTGGAGGACAACTCGCATAAGGTGGAATATGGAAACACTACTACATTTCGACCCAAAATCCGACGGTTACTTCCGACGACGCGTGGATTTTTTCTTTTAAACCTACCAAAAATCACAAAGATATATATATTTTTTGTATATGTGGCCACACATGTCGGTTAAGCGACGGATCTTTTCATAGCCGTCGCTTAATCGACGGCGCGTAAGCCAAGGTCATCAATCAATACAATACATTAGATCACAAAGATATTATTTCTTTTAAATGTAGCCACACACGTCGGTTAAGTGACGGATAGTTTCATAGCCGTCGCTTAAGCGACGGCGCGTAAGCCAAGGTCATCAATCAATACAATACATTAGTGTAGAATTCATTTCGTAAGCCATTGACAGAGAAGAGCGTTCGAGCAGAAAATGAGCTTCTCAGGCTCCCCTGCAATGAAGGGACTGCAATCCCCATTGAGTATTCAGAAGGGTAGCCCCAGTCCTCATTTCAAGAGTCCTCGCAATAGGAAGAAAAAGTCTCAGGAAGAGGATTTGAACAATGGGCTCAATTCTCCTTCTGCTGCCATTGTTGCAGAAAACCGTGACCCCAATTTTAGTGTGAAAATCTCTAATGGGCCTGTGAAAAACTCTGGTGGGTCTCTGAAATCTAATCTTTCAGAAGTACCCTTGTTGTCTATTGCTTCTGGAATTCATTCATGCAAGTCTAGGAGATGTGCTGCTAACTACCCAGATTGGGGCTCAGTCAATTTCAAGTCTCAACCTCGCAAATTCCTTGTTG
>LPNX010354160.1:0-10149 GCA_001517045.1 Pseudotsuga menziesii
AGTCAATAGACTCACATCACACATGACTCAGACCACAAAGACACATGACTCAGACCATAAAGAGAGGAGAAGGACAAACGTTAAGCTAGGTAAAAGTCCATATATATATATAAATTTCTTTCAACACTGGGGATTTATTTCAACACAGGACTTCAACTGGTAGTTTTTTAACCTCAAATAATTTTCACAAAATCATTAACAAAATCCTGAACAACTTAAAAAAAAAAATCTTTTTTTAAACAAATTTGAATATGTGAAATCGTTAACAAAATATTGAACAAATTTTGATAAAATCTTCATTTTAATCAAATTTGAAGAATGTGTGAAATCGTTAACAAAAACTTGAACGGGTTAAAAAAAATCTTCTTTTTAACCAAATTTGAAATTTGAATGTGTGAAATTGTTAACAAAAGCTTGAACAGCTTTTAAAAAAATCTTCTTTTAACCAAATTTGAAATTTGAATGTGCGAGTTTGAAGGAAAATATATATGCATAAAGGAATAAAATTTATATGCAGAAAGCCATAGATTATTATTATTTCATTGTATTATTTATAATATTCAATATGTAAAAGTTTTAGGGTTATGTAAAATTAATATTCAATATATTATTATATTTATAAATTTTGGATATTTATATATATAATATATTTAAATTTATCTTTGGTTATGAATAACTAATATTTAATATGTGATATATTTATGTCTTTATAATTGTTTTAGGTATGAAAATGTTTGAGTGAGTTACTATGTGTTAGAGCTATTATTACTATTAATTATATTTTTTCTCTTGAATGTTAAAGTTGTGATAATAAATATTAAGGTCTTTGGCATACACATATATAATAAAATAAAGAATAAATAAATAAAAAGAGGATTACAAAAGAGGATTACACGTCTTTTGTGATGGAACCTTTATGAAAATTAAGGTAATGTATATAATTATGAAGAATACTTTATTCAGACTTTCTTAGCAAGGCTTGTTAATAAGAAAGTTAGTGTCATCCATGGAAAGTGTGACGTGATGAATAAATATGTTGGTGACAAGAGATGTCTAACCTCCTCCTCTATCATCAGACACAAACATACATGACTAAGATAGAATCAAACCATACATGACTTAGACCACAGAGACTCAGACACCACACCCAAGCACATTCCAGACCATAGACAGAGGAGGAGAACAAATGTTAAGCTCGGAAAAATTCCATATATATATATGAATTTCTTTCGACACCGAGGATTTCTTTCAACACTGGGTTTGAAAGTGTAGTTTTTTTTTCTCAAGAACCTTCACAACCTTCAAAGTGTAATTTTTTTTTCTCAATAACCTTCACAACCTTCCAAGTGTAATTTTGTTTTCTCAAAAACCTTGGAGACGGTGTCTTCAGCTAGCGAGGGTTCGACAGTGAGATATCTTCCCTAGTCTCTTATTGGGATAGATCATCCATGTTTATCCATTACATCCATCATATACTTCAGTATTCATAGATTCAAGACATTCCAAAGGGTTATTAGCAGATCCACGTTTTGTAGCTGGAAGTAGCCGGGAAACAATAGAATGATTTGCTGGGACCACAAACCCCAGTCTTTCCTCCGCATGTCACTTCCTCTTTCTCAAAAGGCCTATCCTATGGCATACAGTGATTATCACTCATCAATTTTCTCACTTGGAGCAACTATCAGCCAAATAGAGCAGTTGGGTGCGTGAGCAGTAGAATTGCCAATCAATTTGGTAGGGCACTTAGAGGGAACCAATCCTTCACATGTGCGAGTCCATCTCTTTGTCATCAGTAGATGGACAAGCTTAGAAAGTTTCATCCGATCGGACCTCTCCTCCTACAAAAACATCATCTTTAGTCTAGAGGGTGCTTACAATACTGTGAGGTGGTAACACTAGAGGAAAGGAGCATTACTAGAGCACCTATCTAGATATTTATGCATGTAGCTATTTCTGGATTCATTATCGGCCACAATATCAATGGTAAGTGTTAAATTCTCTCTGCAAATCCCTAACCCTAATTCAGCTACATTTTATAGCATTTTTGAATGGCAAGTTTGCATGCACAATTATTTTGCAATTTTATATGAGATTGAGTGTGTGATTCATCACTACCATAAAACATTAGAGAATATTGGTATTTGGGATATTTTAGGTTGTGATCCAACTAACTAAGAAATGAAGAACAAGTTACGGGGTTGGGGGACTATGGGTTGGACCACTCTTCTGAGATTTTTTGCAAGCAAATGGGACAACTTTAAGAAGTGCTTACTGTTGGTCTATAACAGCCAACGATCAAGCCTTACTAAATTATTGAAACTAATATAAAAGGTAGAAACCTTGCCTTAGAAGGTGTGTCGATTGACTGCAAACATTTAAGGAATAATGTCGATCCTTGAGGGCTGCCTTGGGACTGTCCAAGCCTCCAGAAAAAGGGTTGTAAAACAACACCATATACTTATGCAAAGACTACCGCCTAGCTGCACATTATTCCTGCAAAACGCATGTTTATTTTTCCTACAAAAAAGTCTACAAAATTAGATTGAAAACTAAATGAAAAATAAGCCTAAAAAAACAAATAAATGATCTTTTAGGGACTGCTTTGAATACTATTATGACAATGAGAAGATATTCATGCGCTTGTACTTGGCTGTCGTATTGAAACCTACCACTTGTATGGTGAAAATACACAAGGAATATTTAATTTCTAAAATAAACAGATCTAAGCATGCAAGGTGAAATATATCATATGCATGCAAGAGAATTTTCCCTTTAAATATATCTACTTAACAATTTTTGCATGTAACAAATATACTTGTGATTTTCTTTGATGAATATAGATTTAATTATTTTGCATGAATAGAGAAATGAAAAAGTTGATTTAAAGTTAATGTGGAAGCTTGAGAAAGAGAAGGAAGGTGCCAAGAAGTTGGTACGATGGAGTCTTTGTATATTTAGTATGACGGCCTTGCTTCAGAAAGTGACCAAAAGAGAGTGGTTGCTCAAGGCTAACCCCTATATTTTCAATGAATGAAATAACCTGAAAAATAATCACTTGCATAGGAGAGTAGTTTCTCCTTGTATTTTTCTCTTCTAGGTGCAAATCTACATAGAAAATGTTAATATAGCATAATTTTGTCTAGGTAAGCATGCTAAAAATACCAATCTTCTGTCTAGACACTCAATAAAACTATCTTAAGAAGTAAATATTAAAGTAAGCCCTATTCGATTGGGTAGTAATTAGCCTTCAATGAAAAAGAAACAATAACAACACTAAAGCATAATGAACATAGTACAAGTTACCTCAAATGAGCATCAAGCAAGTGATAAGCCACATAAATGCAAGTATATCCGTTATGTAGTCTCCAAAGTATTTTTTTCTTATTACTAAAATTCTCTGGTAGAGAGTACAACAATAGCTCAAAGCAACAAGCAAAAACATGAGAGGGGTATGCTTGCTTTTATAGCAAACACAGAGAGAATGTGACTCCTAAGGTGTCTCATTCATACAAGAGGGATACACCACATCTAAGGATTGACTAGATCTCACTAGACCCTCATGCACCACCTCTAGGAGACTTAATTCCATATCTAGAGTTGAATGGGACTAATTAGTAGGCCTACATGTTCTGCCTCTAGGGTGAAGTGGGAGTGAGTAGGCTTTCATGAGCCACCTTTAGGGTGAATTCAGACCGAGTAGGCCCTCATGAACCACCTTTGGAGTGAAATGGGGGAGATAAGGAATCCGTTTCACTTGATTGAATTGACATGCAATACTCCTATAGTCAATTGCCTCTCTAGGAGAGTGTGCCCCCCAAAAGGAATATTCATTTTTCACTTATATCCATAAATCATGGAAATGGTCTCTAGACTCCGTAATTTATGGAAAATTTTCCATAAAAATTGCAGTAGGCCTCACATGTGTGTCTCAAGGGGTTTAAGATGTGTATTAAGGTGTTTAACATGCCATTTGACAACAATATACAATATTATGACATACTTACCCCTATTGGGATTAAAAAACACTTTTGGTGAGGGTGGAACTATGTTTAGGTATTTTCAAATCTCGACATTTTGATCTCTACTCTGAGATCATCTTCAGGAGACCAATCAAAGCTTGGTGAAGAATAACCAGTGCCCAATTTCTTTATAAATATAGAAGTTAATAAAAATTTTGATTACAATTTTCTAAATTAGGTCGACTTGGTTTATTAGGGTAAATCAAAAAATTTCTAGGGTTTTATTTATGTTTAAATTTAATAGTTATTAAGGGTTTTAAAATATTTTATTTATTTAAATTTTAAATTTAAAATTATTTTTAATTTATATTAGTATTTTTCCTTTTAAAAACACTTTTTACAAGGAAAAATCATGGTGACACACTGATGCATGACATGTGAAATAAGGACTTAGATACCATGCCAGGTTATATGCATTAGTACGTATTCATGCCTTTGGATTATTGAGTGAAAAAACTAGACAGAATTAGAACACTAGGATCTAAGTTAATAATCTAAGTGAAAAAAAACTTCAGATTAGTACTAAGATAAGTGACCTATTTGGGATAGACCTTTTACATATAATAGGATTTCATGTCATTGTACAATCATCATCTTTTGACAATGAGGAAAAGAAATGTACAAGATAAAAAATAATGACCAGAAGAGTGCTTGAGCTGGATCATGGAACCGAGGGTTCCCTAGGTCTTTTTTATCTTCTGTATGTTGATAATATTATGCTAGTTGGGTCATTCTTTTGGGATGGTGCATATTTAAGAAAGGGATTAACTCTTCAGGGGTTGTTCTCATAAGGGTACAATTCAAACCTTCCAATACCGACTTATTTAGTGAATATCTTAACATGTAGTCACTCTGTGAAAAAAATTAAATGGGAGGCCTTGGAGTTAATGTCTAAAATTCTAAAGCACATACATTGTGGCCAATCATTATCGTTCCATTATGGTGTAGTTATGCTCAACATATGAATTTTTTACTAGCAAAGTAGATTTGGTGATCTAGTTTTCCTTCTTCCCTTGGTTGGTGATCTGTTTTTCCTTCGTTCCTTATTCTAAGGAATCCACATGTACTTGAGAGATATTACTCCAATTCTAAAAAGTAGAATCAAAGTTGTTACCATCCCAAGTTTTAAATTTGCAAACCCAATCTTATAGGCTTCAATCCATACAAATGGGACTATTTTGTACATTAGTTCTTCCATTTATGTCATGAACTCATATAACCCTTATTAAATCTATAATGATACATGTGTCCCAGTGTATAACAAGTGCAAAATCATTTGCGTGTTCAATTTTTTAGCTTTTAGCTGTTTGATTTCATCTCTTTCAACTTTTAATTCAAATTTTTTTTAATCTGACAATTATAACAGTATTCATTTGTAGTAGAAATAAAATCAACGATCAATGAAAGATAACCATGCACAAGAGACACAAATACTTATCCTATGAAACCCAAACAAGAGAAAACACAACAAAATTTTCTCTAAAGAAAACCAATCCAACACAAGAACAATACCAATCATGAATATTAAGCCCTAGCACAAAAATGTGCTCTCCTTACATAAGAACCTTGAGAGAGAAATAATAAGGAAACCCCAAAAATTAGATTCACTTGATCCTCATTTTTCCTCCTTGAGAAGTGTGCATCACTTGAGAGAGAGATGAGCTTGCTTGAATGCAAAAATGATGCGTGGAGGCACTTTATTTAAATTCTTCTTTTCACTAGAAGTTTCCACAATTATGTTGGCTTGTACTTTTATTTATTCTTTATTTATATTTTAAGTCTACTTGTCATTGTATCTTCTAGGGTCAATTCACCCATTTTATTGGGGTAGTTGTGCTCTTCCTTTCTAAGTTCCACTTACTTTGGGAATTGTTCAAAGGATTATCTCGACTTCATGGACATTTCTCCGTCATGGAAAAGTTATCTTCATTGATGTCTCATCACATACATTTGTATTCTTCCTAAGAGCTCTAATGTTAAGTTGACCATAATTTAAAAAGTCTTGGACACTTCTTAGAGCCAATTGTCAACTTCAACCTTAGATTAAACTTTGTCTAATATACAAAGAGATAAGATATCCTTATAACATAGAGAATTCATTTCATGAAAGAATAGATCGCTCCTTCTATAGAGCATTGCCACATAATGAGTATGCAATGTGACCTCTAGAATCACTCCAGTGACACATGAATGGCCCTAGGCTAAGCCTACAAACCCTCTACTCATCTAGTGAACAAATGACTAATTAGTCCACATGAATAATCACGGATGCAAATGGACCATTCTCTCCATGAGTTGTGGACCTATAAGAGAATGATCTGCATAATGCTTTCCTGATGCCGTAAAGTCATGAAAAGATCAACATCTAGGGAACAAGAAATTTTACAATCACTAATATCTTAGCTTGATCAACCAACACTCCCTTTTTAGACACAATATATCCCAAGAACAAACTAAACATGGCACATAAAATGGACTTCTTAATATTTAGCGATAGTTGCATTTGTTGAAACCTATCCAACATCAACCTGAGTTTCATAGCATGATCCTTTATTAAGCTTAAACTGTATACTGTCCAATCAACTAGGAATACCTCTAAAGTATTATGACTATGAATTACCACTATGAGAAATATAATAATCACATTCTTTAGTCCAATGGAATCACATTGTAGGCATATGAACCCCATTCCATGGAAAATATGTTTTTTTTTCTTAGCTTTCTTAGCTATATGGAGCCGATGATATCTCAAAAACTATATGTGAGAGAGTATGCCTCGTTATTTATGAATTATTCCAAAATTTCATCACTAAATCGGGTGAAGAATGGGTCATAACATGCCTTGTTAAGTCTGTGGAAATCAACACATGAATGTGTTACACCTATTTTCTTGCATGTATCATAATCTAATTGATCCATTTTGACAAATCTACTGGGAAGATCAACCTAGAATCCAACATTTTATTGATTTCCAATTTCAGTTTCTCATTTTAATGTGGGATTATTCTACACAATATCTTGTTTATTTCTTAGGCACCTCAATTCAATTTGATTTGCATACAATCGAGCTCTCCAACCATGTCATTCATTTTTGTGTAGCTTTATGGAAACATATGTACATATTTGCTATTTTTGGCAGACCATTTGTCCCAATTTTAACTTGTTTTGTTTGTAGTGGCTCATGGTAATGCATGGGATTGTTGGTATCCCCTATCCTTGATGATGCAATGACTATTAGTTTCCTCAATTTGCAAATGTTGGAGCTTCTTTTTTGGGGTCAAATTCTATGGGTGTCTTGTCCATTTTACTTTCAGTGTTTTGAAACCCATATGATTAACCCATCTTAAAATATTGGTTTCCTATAGAAACGAGTCAAATCCACAATATTATATGCCATTTTCTTCTTTTCATGCTTCTAGCTGTCATATATATCAATACAAATTGATGTAGGAGATCCAATCTTGGTGGCCCAAGATAATAACAGAATGAAAATGGAATTTCCTATAGGTTCTTTCCTCATTGTTACAAACATGAATTTTCCATCAATAAATAGATATGATTTTACTCCCTTCATCTTTTTATCTCCCATCCAAAACCCTTTATCCAATCCTTCATAAAAGTGGAAATAAATTTATCACAAATCCAAAATTTTTGACTCTGCAAAATCAAATTGTTACTTGTTCACTGATGTAGAGGACCATCGATTTGACATATGATCCTAATCAATGTTGCTGATAATGTTGTTCAATTGTATTCATTCTCTTACTAGGAAAGTGCAATGTGTTATCGAGAGTACTTCTAGAGGTTTAGCTTGGATATATTTCTAAATTCTGAAATCTGATCTTGAATATTATTCTATCTTCACATGCATAGAGTAACATAGAATTACTGCAAGCTTATCCCCAAATTGTTATAACACAACATTGTCTATCCACTCTCATGACAACCATCCCCATCACTTGCTTGAATATTTTGGCATTAACCCTACATGTCATACAAAACAAGAAGATAATAAAATTGCAGAACTAAAAAAGGTAGATGAGCAGTCCTATTTTGACTCGCTTTTTACGAAGTTGGTATGCCCTTGTAGTTCTGTCTAGGGCCTTGATGCATGCATACCATGGATAAATTAGAAAAAATGAACAACCTAATGGAATCTCGTTGGATCTTCACCCTCTAGCAGCACAAACACAACTAGGGGTTAGCACTTGATCATGCATTTTCTATTTAAAGGCGGTAAGACTACAAACTATGCATCAAGATAAGGTCTAGTAGTCTCATGCATTCTTTATTACATGATGGTAGTGGGATTTAGTGCCCCCAATACAAATCCCCTTGTTGTTTGAAATCCAACTGTGCCATAGGAGCTGAAGCCTCAAATTCACTTTGTGATTGTAGTACAAGAAACTCAAAGCTTTTCTATGAATCCATCCTCATTACTAAATAGCTGGAAAGAGTCCCTCCAAATGACATGTCATTTTGAGAGGTAACATGAGGAAGCAATATGTTTTTTTGAGTTTTGACTTATGTTTCATGGGATGGGATGGATAAAATTAGGATGAGAGACCCAAGAAGGTAATGTAAGAAAGTCCATGCAAGTTTGGTTAGAACTAGTGAGTTGCCACATTCCTAAACCACAACCACTCCTTGATTTCCATATTAGGGAAGTTACATTTATTGGATTTTCTGATATGGATTTGGGTGGCCAATTCTGTGATTAATAACTTCTTTGAATCTTGTAACTTGTCAAAGTTTAAGCTTGGAGTGATAGTTGAATGGTAAAGGTCCATAAAAAATATAATGGTGACATGGTGACCATATGGGTGCTTGATTATTGTTTTGTCTCCAAATGAATTTAAGTTACAAGGTTCAAGGTAAGGAACCACTACAAAATCTTGGCTCTCATATTAAGTGGAATAGAGGGTGGATAGGATAAATGGGAGAGATTGAGTGTGTGACAATGGATCTTCAATCATATATAGCTAATAGATTAGTTGGATCAATATGATCATCAACAAATGGAAGCATGAGCCACAATCCAAGGCATATTGAAGTTTAGAGCGATTGATAAGGATGAGAGTAAGTGAATCAAACTTCAGAGCCAAGAGCCAAGAGGGAGGAAAAGATGGCGTGGATAAAGCTCCAAATCCAATTGAGGCAAGTTCATGATTGTAGGAGGATATATCCCAATTTAGAAATGATGTACAACATTATAATGCAAAACAAACATTTAAATGCCATTTGGAGTTTCTTCCCCATGGGGATTCTTCGATTGAACATGTTCGTTGTTTTGCTTAAACATTTCATGATGCATATTTATTGATGATTTTATTTTATTAGTTTTGTTAACAAATAGAGCAGTAGAATTTAAATTCAAATAATTTAGATGCTTTCTTTTTGAAGTTTATTCCCTTTATTTGTACAAATGTAAATCGAGTGTGATGGGAGACTGATATATTTTAACAAGTGTGTCGCTTTCATGTTTGTGATCATCTTTTGATTATATACATATTTCATTATCTTCAACTAAAATACCTTATTATGTCTTGATAGATTTGTTAACATGTAATTTGCTAATTTATGTTCATTATAATAAACATGGTTTCTCTAGTGCTTTTTGACATTTTCCATTGTCCATATATTTTCAATCTTGAAATGGTATAAGTTTAATCTTCAATGTTTTCATGAAACCCATAATACCAAGAATATAATGGTAGAGGTTTGATGGTACTCACAAACATGATCTTGATGAGTGATCAAATTCCATTTTCATGGACTTGTATTTGCATTGGAATTGAAAAAGTAACAATGTCTTGGGTTATTTGTAGATGAACGTCAAGGAGGGATTAGGCATGCCCATTTTTGTGGCTACAAGGTACAAGGTTTATTTTAAACAGGAAATGATGACGAGGAAAATAAATTTCTCAAAGGAAAATTCCATGCATAACTTTGCTGTGAACAAATAAATAACAAAACATATGAAATGAGAATTATTTTCCTTTGAAATAATTGAATGCATAGATTTTTAGTGGCATCATTATTTGATAGTTTCTAAAAGAGTTTTTGAATCCATCTTGTAAAATCCATATCCATATCCTTTAAAAGCATGCACAGCCACACACATATCTAA
>LPNX010354183.1:7288-47228 GCA_001517045.1 Pseudotsuga menziesii
GTTATGGGTTTAAATATATATAAATAAATAGATATAGAGGATTAGGGTTTAGAGAGAGAGAGATGTGTTAGGGGTTAAGATATTGGGCGTTAGGGGTTTATATACAGAGAGAGAGGGAGAAAGAAAGAGATTGTGAGTTATTAACTTAAAGAGAGAGAGAGATATTGGGGTTTAGGATTTTAGATAGATAGAGAGATTGGATGTTATAGACTTAGAGAGAGAGAGAGATAGAAAGTGAGAGATTAGGGGTTAGGTATTTAGAGATAGATATATTAGGGGTGAGAGGTCTACAGAGAGAAATTGTAGGCTAGGAATTTAGGGAGAGAGAGAGAGAGAGATATTTGAGGTGAGGAGCTTAGAGATAAAGATGGATTGGGGTTTAGGGGATAGGGTTTAGGAATTATAGATTTATATATTGGGGGTTATATGTTTAGAGAGAGAGAAAAAGAGATGTTGGGAGTTATAGGTTTAAAGAGAGAGAGTGGGTGAGGAATGGTGGTTAGGGTTTTAGAGATAGAGTAAATCATGGTTAGGGGTTTACAGTGAGATAGAGGTGGTTAGGGGTTTATAGAGAAAGAAAGAGTGAAATATCATGGTTTTAGGGTTTAGAATGTGAGACATGTTGAATTTAGGCATTTAGAGAAAGACGTGGAGAGAGTTATTGGTATTTTAGAGAGAGAGATTAGTTTAGAGAGATAGGTTAGGGGCTAGATAGATTTAGAGAAAGGGGATTAAAGAGAGATGGAGAGGGTTTTAGAGAAAGAAATATTTATATTTAGGGGTTTATATATATACAAAGAGAGAGAGAGAGAGAGAGACTTTGGGGGTTATGGATTTAGATGAATAGATATATCGGTAGTTAGTGGTTGAGAGAGAGAGATTGGTGTTAGGTTTTTAGCGAGAGATAGAAATTGGAAGAAAGAGATTGGGGATTAGAGAGAGAGAGAGAGAGAGAGAGAGAGAGAGAGAGAGAGAGAGAGATCGGGGCTATGGTTTTAGAGATATATTTGGAGTGTATTGTTAATGGTTTTATGATTTAGTTGTTATGGTTATAGTTTTATGGTTTATGATTAATGGTTTATGATTGTAAGGGGTTAGAGATTTACGGTTTGTAGTGTTAATGTTTTAATGGATTTATTGGTTTTATTAGTGATTAGCTTTAAAGAGGTTAATTTTTAAGGGGTTATGGATTTACTCTTATAATCCTTATAAAATTTAGGGGTGACATGTTATAGGATTTAGAGGTTCTATATGCACATGGTCAAATCTTAAGGTTTACAAGACTTATGTGGATGAACATATAGTATTTAAGGTTTATAGGATTAGGGATTTATAGTTATAGGAATTAAGGAAAATAAATTCTATGTGTTTGTATCACATTCATTGAAGTATTTAAGATAATTTTGATTTTGGTGTTATATAAATTTACAATGTTTTGGGACTTCTAAATGTTAAGTTTTGTAGGATTTATAGTTTTATATTCTAAATGATACTGGTGAAAAGTTATATGGGTTGAATGATAAAGTGGCTAAAGTAACTAAAGTTTAAAGGAGCTAGCTGTGATAGGGATTAAAGTTATAATTACAAGGAACGAGATCCTAACTCCTAGGTTGCATGAATAGAGTGTCAACAAAGGGGGGTCCCTCGTTAGACCACTTTAAAAACCTTGTGTATACATGGTCGACCACCCAGCTTGGGGCGTACTCGGAGGGCTTCTCTAGGAGTTACCTCCCTCCACCTATTACTAGCGCAACGACATCCCGGTTTCTAGTTACAACAAAGGCACATGTGTCAAGATACCGAGTTAGGAAATTGTTTCCGGGCAATTTCCCAAAATGGTCCTTTGAAAACACTCTAGACAAGACTTTGAATATAGACCCTATGGTAAAAACTAATGCAAATAGTATAAAAAAATGTATAATCCTATTCCCACTTAAATATCTCAATTTTATCTTTCTATCTCTTTCTATATATATATAACAAAAAAACAAAACATTGAAAACATAATTTATCATCAAAGTAAATAAAATAACAATTTATAAAGTAACAACAACAATAAAAAAAACTCAAAATGATTAACCACTATGACATTAAAAAACATACCATGAGTCTCCACTTAAGTCTACTTCTACAAAGTTTACATCTTACATCTCATAACATTTTATATAACATTCTATAGACAAAAAATATTAAAAATTAAGCAAACAATATTAAATATTAGATATTTATATTTAAATTAACAATAAAAAATTCCACAATTCCTAAAAAAATATAAAATATAAAAAAAAATTAAATAAATTTACATTATTGAATAAAAAAATATAACTAAACTCAAAAATATAACTAAACTAAATTCAACATTATAAAAATACATTATTAAATAAAGAAATATAACAAAACTAAAAAATATTATTAAACTAGATTCAGCTTTATAAAAATACATTATTGAATAAAGAAAAATAACTAAACTAAAAAATATAACTAAACTAAATTAACTATTAAACTAAGAAATATAACTAGATTCACCATTATAAAAAGAATAGTAAAAAAACTAAATATTATTATAAAAAACTAAATATTATCATAAAAACGTTCAATATAAAAGCATCTATCTACATACAGTATAATGCCAAATATAAAGGTTTTTTTAAACCATATTTAGTGAAAAAATGACTTTGGTATAGTACCAAATATGAAGTTTTTTAAAACAATATTTGGTGAAAAAATGACTTTGATTTTGTGGTGCGTAAACCCTAAATATAAAGAGATCTATTTACATCTGGTATAATGCCAAATATGAAGTTTTTAAAAGCAATATTTTGTGAAAAAATGTCTTTTATGTTCTGGTGCGTTAGGAAGTGATCCCGCTCAGGCCTGATTCCAATGCAGTCTAATTGTAGACGGTTAGGCCTGATTCCACTGTAGTACAATTGGAGATTAATATAAAATATATAAGCATCACAAAGTTTTTAGAAAACCATAAGTTAGGTAACATCCTAATGAGAGAGTGCCAATTAAATAACTTGAATGCGTTGAATTGCATCCTAATGAATTTACTTGCATGGATTGCAACCACAGAATTGCCGCGGGCTGGTTTTAAATATTATATTGTTGTTGTATAAATACACAAATCACAAACATTCTGAACATGGAGCAAGCTGGGTATCAATTTTTATTTGAAAAGCAGCTCTGTAGACGGATCATTCCCAAGAACTTCCCTGAAGATATGTTTAAATTCTACAATCTGGTGAAACCCTATGGTAAAAACTAATATAAATAGTATAAAAAAATGTATACAATTTAATATTCATAAAAAACAAGTATTTTCTACAATCCTATTCCCACTTAAATATCTCAATTTTATCTCTCTATAACAAAAAACAAAACATTGAAAAAATAATTTATCATCAAAGTAATTAAAATAACAATTTATAAAGTAACAACAACAACAACAAACTCAAGATGATTAACCATTATGACATTAAAAAACATACCATGAGTCTCCACTTAAGGCTATTTCTAAAACATTTACATCTTACATCTCATAACATTCTATACACAAAAATATTAAAAATTAGGTATTTATATTTAAATTAACAATAAAAAATTCCACAATGCCTAAAAAAAATATAAAAGATAAAAAAAATTAAAAAAATTTACATTATTGAATAAAGAAATATAACTAAACTAAAAAAAATACATTATTAACTAAAAAAAACTAAACTAAGAAATATAACTAAACTAGATTCAGCTTTATAAAAATACATTATTGAATGAAGAAATATAACTAAACTAAATTGAATATTAAACTAAGAAATATAACTAAACTAAATTCTCACCATTAACAGTAAAAAAACCTAAATATTATTATAAAAACACTAAATATAAAGGCATCTATCTACATTTGGTATAATGCCAAATATGAAGTTTTTTAAAACAATATTGGGTGAAAAATGACTTTAATGTTCTGGTGGGTAAACACTAAATATAAAGACATCTATCTAGATTTGGTGAAAAAAATGTCTTTTATGTTCTGGTGCTTTATGAAGTGTTCCCATTCAACTTGTAAACTGTTAGGCTTGATTCCAATGCAGTCTAATTGAAAGGTGGTACAATTGGAGGTTAATATAAAATATAAAAACATGACAAAGTTTGTAGAAAATGATAAGTTAAGTATCATCCTTATGACAGAGTGCCAAATAAAATTACATCCTAACGAGAGTGCCATTGAATTTAAATTGCATCCTAATGAGAGAGTGCCAATTAAATAACTTAACTTGCATGCGTTGAATTTACTTGCATCCTAACGAGAGTGCCATTGAATTTACTTGCATGGATTGCAACACCACAGAATTGCGGCGGGCTGTTTTCAAATATTATATTGCTTTTGTATAAATGCATGCACTACATTTAGAATTTAGCTTTCATGTACTGTTAAGTTGAAGGTTGCATATTTGGCCTAATCTAACGTGTTCTTTTTGAAAAAAATCACAAACATTCTGAACATGGTGCAAGCTGGGTATCTGAACAAAAACTTTAAAAATAATTCCTTCTCATCACTTTTGCACTTATACCTCTTAATTATTAATTCCTTGGATATTGCAGATGGATACTCACCTGATAATTCCTGGTTGTTGCAACTCTCATCCTAAATCGCTTTTTGATATTTCACAATGTTTCAACAATCAGAATCGAAACCAGAATACAATAACAGAAACAATTTCTTATGTGATTTTATGCACTCTGCAAACAATAAATCAAACAACCAACCACCTTGAAAAGCCTAAAATTACTGCAACCTCTGTGATAAGATAAACCCTAATATTACTGCAATTATGATAAACCAATAAATATTTATCACAGAGACAACAAAGAGAATGAAATTCAGGTTTTAATTAAGAGTCAAGAGACAGAAATTCAACACAAACTAACCTCGCAGCGTAACTACTTTGCATTGGAATAACGCTCAGTATATGATTCCAGGTACTGAGTTCGCTGGTAGTTCCTCCATTCCTTCTATAAACACTTTACCGAGGTCGTCCAGTTCCCCACCAGTTCGCCGGTACTGACTTCCTCTATTCAATCCCTGCAAGTTCATTCGTTATTTATTCTTACACACAGTAAGCTACATATTTACACACAGTATGCTTAACTGATCAATGAACCAGGAAAAAGCTACCAAAATCGATCTGAGAGGATTTCCTGGCCACATAGCAGCACATCGACGAAGTCTTGAACATCAAGCTCTACCTCGACCTCCTTCCGACATGAGATATAATTAGGGATTTCAAGAAATAACAAGGCCAGTAACCCTCGGATACCATTCCATTAAATGATTTTAAGTTAACATTGGCTTTTTTTTGGATGGATATGCGGTTACCATACACTGATCACCCTCGGATCCGATTGAGGTAAATTCACATTGGCTTTTTATTAATAATGTGGTTATCAACGGCTGCTCCATATTTGAAATGCTTTTTAATCTCAGGTAACGGCTGCTCACGATTTAAAATGCTTTTTAATCTCCGGCTTTTTGATGGACATTAAATATAATATTTTGGAGTGGAGTAATATGAAGGTTGATTCATAATTATTTTAATTTAGAAATATACAAAATATTGTAAATCTGTTTTTTTTGTTTTTTCACCTGTTTAACTAAAATATAATAATTAATTACTTGTAGGTAAAATATTGTGATCACTATTCTTTTGAATTTTGATATACTATTATATATATATTCAGGTTTGAGTTATATTAGATTATTTTACTTTAAAATAGGTTTAATCAGTAAATTTTTTTATTTTTAATATTTAAAAGATAATTAAAATTTTAAATTTAAATTTAATAAAAATATATTGTAATTTTAAAATAGATTTTTATGAATTATATATATATATGAAATAGAATAAAACTAGTAAATAAGATATATATATATATATGAAAGTAAGATACTTGATTTGTTGTAGATAAAGTGTTTTTTAATTGTGATACTAATTTATTTCTAAATGGGTAAGAGCTAGAGAATATAATATCATAGGTATTTAGTAATATTTGAAGTCTTTTCTTTTACTAACCATGAATCTATTATTAATTATTATAAGTAAATAAGTTTTGTTTAACATAATGATTTAAATGAAAGTCAAATTCTTGAGATTATATAAACAATGAGAAACTAAAAGTCTATTATTAAGAAAATTTTCTTTTATTAGAAAAAAAATGTTGAACACTAAAATAAATAAATAAATAAGCTCAATTTTTTTATTAAACAAGATTTTTTCTATGACAAAGAAAAAGTAATTCGATTATAAAAAGTTCAACATTCACTAACTTTTATTCTTGATTTCAAGAGTCAAATCAATCTATTCCACAAATAAAATGTGTGAGACACTACTTTAACAAAAATTAATAAAATGTCTCATACACTACTTTAATAATTTGTTATTAAAAGTGGCATAAATTCATATTATATAAAATATCTAAATTTAAGATTTTATTATTATTAATTTTTACACCTAAATTTAGATTTTTTAAGAGTTATTGAAAATGTTATTTAAAAATATCAAAAACATATTTATTATTTTTGTCACAAATATGTAAAAAAATATTTTCTAGACTAATGAAAAATAAACTTGATTCTTTATATTATTAAAATATTTAAGTTAATTTTAAATATATACATCAAAAACTCATTAAAAGTGTTATTTATACATATCCCCAAAAATATGTATTATTTTAGACACAAATATGTAAAAACATATTTTCCCATCATTGTAAAAAGAACTTGACTCTTTGTATTATTAAAAAATTAAAATTAATTTTAAAATATATACATCAATAAATTATTATAAAGGCAATTAAATTTATTTTTTAAAACATACTCATGAATTAGTAATGGGTTGGGTGGTTAAAAAAAATGTATTTCTATTTTTATCGGTTGAAATGACACCCCTTACCACAAGTAAGATGTGGAAAACGTTTAGTCACTTATCCCCAACTACTTCGGAAGCCAAAACCTCCTAGGGGAGATTCCTATATAATCATCAAAAAGACACTTAATTTAGCGACCAATGCCTGATGGAGTCCAAAAGGTGACTATAGGGGTTGTATGTTTTGTAAGGTTTTTATACTAGCAATATATCCTCCTTAATCTTTATCCCACATTGTAACCAAAAAAACATAAATGCAATTATTGATAAAGCATAAGAATATATCATAGCCTAAAAACATAAGTACAAGGGTGCATGCAACCAACTATAATGATTAAATTAGCCAATCCATACATCATGTATGCTTCAGTCATTTACTCAAGTACTTAAAGCAGCATTGTGCACTTGAAACAAAATAATGAACAACACTATCTCCAATGTATCAGTTGTGAAATTCGCATTCATGAAGGTATGCACACTTACTTGAATTAGATAACATAAGGTCTAAATTTCCAAATGTGTTGTATGCACCAACAGTAGGTTTCAGTATATCAACAATATAAATTATAAAGCCTATAAGATATCATACTACATACAAATGCGTGCATTTACTTTCTAACAATAAAGTACAGAGTAAATGTGGATATGTGTGACTATTAGCAGTCTATATGTCTAAGTGAAACATCACTTTGATAATGAGACCATTACTTTGATAATGACACCAATAGTAGTAAATGACAATGTAAACAATTTATCAAACCATAAACTCATGTAACTCTTTGCATCTGCCTTGATAGCAATTAAACAAACAATTTATGTGTGCCTACAACATGTTTCAACCATGTGCAAAGTATTTGTAGAAACAACAACATACGAGCAGGATCATTTGCATCGTTATGATAAAATTAAAAGCATAGACATGTATTCTCTTTAGGGTAAGTAATGAGGAGTTAACCAAACATTTTCAATCGTTTTAAAGTATGTAACTCATTGTTTGTGTAACTTGTGTGGAGACTGTGTGGATAATGTAGGAGAAGGACAACAAACCACAATGTTAGGGTGAGGAGGAGTGGAGGCCTAGGGATAAAGGAAGAGGAGGTTCATAGGGTAGTTAGGTTTGATTTTAGGGTGTTTTAGGGATTTTAGGGCTTTTTAGGGCATAGATTAAGTTTTAGCCTTTTTTTATATAATTCTAGGGCCTCCTAAAATTTCTCCCTAGGGTTTCTAGGGACAAATAGGGCAGGGTGAAATTGTAGGAGAGAGGGCTGAAATTTTACGAGGGAAAAATAATCGAAATTTTTTTTTTTGATTTTCTAGGGTTTTTAACATAAAAATACATACCTACTTTTAACCCTAATTATACCATGAAAATGAAAATTTTCACACGCAAATGCAAGAGAGACTAACCCTAGATATTAGGTTTTGTAAAAGAGAATGTATGAAAACAAAAGGAGACCCTACACTAGCAAGCACCCTACCCAACCTAGGGCTTCTAGAGAGGATGGGTAACCTAGTGATGAAGGGTTCCTAGGTCAAGAAACTAGCCTAGAAAAACTAAGGAGAAACCCTAGGGCACCCTCACAAGGAGACACACCTCAGTTTTCTAAGGTGACAAGAATGAAAGGTAATGACATATCCTAGGAAAAAGTGCAACACTAGGGCTACAACTAAGACTTGAACATTCACATCCACCAACATTCAAACAAAAAGATGAAAAGCTTGAACTCTTAGTGCTCATGTTCATCCAACTAATCAAAACATCACAAAGTAGAGAACTTCACTAAAGAATTATGAGAAAAAAGCTTGCTTTAACCCTAAAAAACCTCCTCAAGAGGAGCACATCCATCCAAAGAGATCTAGCAAGGGTAAAACAAATGCATAGTGTATTATCCCATTAGTAATTTCTTTAAAATGGAAGTGAGGAGATCTATTTATATGATCTCACACTCACCTTTTAGGAAAGTGAGGAGAACTATTTAAATTTATCAACATTTTTAGTGACAAACTAACTTACAAGTGACGCACTTGATTGAACTTAAGAAATCATCAGTAATCATGTACCACTGACTAGGAATCATATGGCTTTAAGCATTGATGACAATGATGATCTCAAAGAAAATCAAGAACTATAAGAAATTCAAGAATTCATAAGCCTTGAATATGAGATGTAAGAGATTATTGTAAAGATATGAAAATCAATACATTTAGAGAATATTCAGGATTGTATAAATATTTGCTTTTTTTAAAACAAACAATGACAATATGATAAGTAAAATAACATTTTATTCAAGCTTGTATTTATTTGTTAATTTCTTAACAAACAATGGCAATATGATAAGCTTAAAATAAAATGTTATTCAAACTTGTATACTTTATTTGCTAATTTTTTAACTAACAATGACAATATGATAAATAAAATAAAATGTTATTCTTGAGCTTGTATTTATTTGCTAATTTTTTAACAATAAATTGCAATATGGTAAGTAAAATAAAATGTGAGTCTATGGTTAAAATTGTCATGGAGATATTAAACATTCTCATTATTTCATCAAAATATTATAGTTTATGAAGTTATGATTTTTGCTAGGACGCTTATATGAAGTTATTATTTTTTAGGAAAAGAGAATTGAATGCAAGCATACACAAAGATTATCCATTCTATGTTAACTTAACTTGTGGTCCAATGGATTTTATATTAAAGTTTGTGCAATGGGTGTCATAGGTTGCATCAAATACAGACTCACATAAGTGTAAATTATATGCATAAGACACCATGATTATAATCATTTTGATCTCCTAAATGATGTACAACGAATATTTTATTGCAACAACATTTAATTTTGGTGCTTTAAAAACAAATCTTCTTGCATACTGCATTTGTTTAAAATTTTCTAATTCGCTTATTTTTCATTGAAAGACAATGAAATTGAACAATGTAAAAGTCCCTTATTTGGTTAGAGAACTAAAAAAATTCATAATTCAATTAACTTATGCAGGGATAGATCCTAGCCAGCTATCACAGAATCGTGTGCCCTCTGGTTTCTCAAGAGTAATTGGGAGGTTCAATGACGTTGGAATGGCGGAAATTTGTTTAAAAGGGTTGGATGATGCCATGCAAGAGGAGCTTCGAAACCCTACCCATGTTCGGACAATCAGAGAGCATGTTAGTTACATAATCAAGACATACTTTGAACAATACTCAGTGATTACAAAAGCTCAAATCCTACATGGATTGATAAAACACAAAAAATTAAAACGCGCCACAAAGTTGTTGGGTTTTAAGGATGTTAAAAATAAAAATGCATGTGAGAATGTAACAGAAAATGTAGCAACTGCACTATCTGCATTTGGAAAGTTAATAAAAATTGATATCAAAGCTGCCCGTAGGGAAATTACAACTTCTATTGTGGCACGAAGTACCTCAAGAAATCAAATGGTCGCAACCGTGTCAAAGTTGCTCCATGTTTCAAGAAAAAAACTACACAAATACACTAAATTGAGGGTAAAGATAGATGAAAACGATGAAGTTTCTTGTTGGGATCTTATTTGCAGAGAAGCATATAAAGACATGATGGAAGAGGGCATCAAAGAGAAGGTGATAGAGTATTGGCACAACCATTCTCGTGATATACCATATCAAAAACATGTCGTGTGACAAGGTTCTGGCAGAGGCATTTATAAAGAGCATCGCAAGCATGTTATGGAGATGACAGGAGTTACTTTGTTCTAGGAATTCAAAGATTCAAATACCGATGTCCAGATCTCATTTAACATGTTAAATAAGTTGAAACCGTGTTATATTAGGCCAAATACAATCAGGGACACTTGTTGTTTTCTATACCACGTTGAATTCCAGTTATACTATGACACATTTGTGGATTTTTGCAAAAAACATTGGGATGGTGAACCAACTCCTCACACGGTGCAAGATTTTGTTTCTATGATACTATGCACTAGGAATCCTGAATATGTGTTTTTCATTAAAAGATGTGTAGATGGGAGAAGATTCCATGGATGTGGTGATTTGGAATTGTTCCATAGGAAGTTTCCTATCAATCCAACACACCCTCAATTTTTAGATATCACAGTTAAGTGGAAGAGATATGAGTATGTCTCCATGATTCCATCATATTCTTCACATGTTCCATCTAAGAGGATCGACTTGCTTGAGGATGAGATTCCTATTTTAGACTTCATGGACAACTTTCAAAGTCATATTTAAAAAAACATTAAATAATCCCACAGTTCTAGCTGGAAAGCTTTATAATTTAAGCATTCTCGTGAGGTTTTTAAGCCAGGAACAATCCTATCCATGGTATACTTTGCTGAGAATTACACATTTGCTCCTCAGAGGGAGATACAAAGTGAGTATTATCACTCTGAACAGGTGTCCATCTTCATACATGTATTGTATAGACATGCTTAGGAGATCATTGATGGTAGGGATAACACTCCTCAATCACGTGATGTGATCAAGGAATACCATTTTTATGTCAATGATGATCGTGAGCATGACACGTTGTTTGTTCAACACTGCTTTGGGTTTATTTATAATTCATTCAAAAAGAATGGGGTGTCATTTACTAAACACTAGATTTGGTCAGATTAGTGTACGGGGTAGTTCAAATTAGCACGCTCCTTGTATTGGTTGAGTCGCCTTCACAAAGAGACAAGAATTTGACACACCTCGATCTTTTTTGAAGCAGGGCACATAAAGGGTGAACATGATGGTGCAGGTGCATGCATGAAACAATCACTTCGGAGGTACCAAATGAGTCATAGTCCATCTCGACTCAAGTGCTCAGTAGAAGTACTTGATTGGTGCACACAAAATTTGGGTCACCAAGGTCATGAACAAGCAAGGCTGGTGTACAGGAAGGAACAATATATACACATATATATATATATATATATATATATATATTTTAAAACAACTTAATTGGAATTTAATAAATGTGTTTTTGTGTGTGTATATATATATATATGTGTGTGTGTGTGTGTGTGTGTGTGTGTGCGTGTGTGTGTGTGTGATGTTTTTATTTGATGTAGGATTTTTTGAGATGTTTCCCTTGGTGATGTAAATAGATCCATGCCATGGTATTACTAGACCATACCTGGTACGAGAGAGCTACATTCAGTTCATAGTAAAGACATGGGCGACATATTTTCCATTGAAATGAGGAAGTATGCATGTTTCTATGAGTTATGCATTGAGGCCAATGGACTGGGGGTTGATCATTGCATGAACGATGCATATGTCGAACAATGGAAATATGTCCCTCTTAATCCAAAGGGGCACATCCAATTTTGACGTGGCAAGAGACGCACACTGACGAGGTAGTGGTTTCAGTAGATCATATCAGGTTTTTTATTTGGTTAAGCAAGGTACATGATTTGATTAATTGATTCATTATGTCATTCAAACATTCAAGTTTCAAATAGTTGATAGAAATTTTAAAATTCTAGTCTTGTACACATGCATATATATTTACTATTTGTTTAATATTTTAAAATCTTGATGCTGGTGATGTATTTGTTGTAATTGCACCACTGGGAAATGATGAGCACGTGGCATATTTTTTGATGCAGTGTACACAAATCAAAATTAGGTTGGTGTGTCCCTATGTCTATGGAGAGTTCACGTACCAAGTTGGTGACCTAGTGATGGGCCACTTTTTTGAAAAAGTGAGAAGACAAGGTGTTTATATTATTTACAGAGATTTCATACCTGAGTATATATCTTGTCAGTACAGTTATTTGGTGGTGGCAACTCGGATACATCTCATTGAAATAAAGGTGAATAGGGGTGAACCAAATAGATGGAAGATGTCAGTAGCTAACCATGATCGTATTATGGAGACGTGCATTCCTATAACCCATTGGTTGGATGAATGAAAGTTATATGCCACTTTTGATGTTGATATAGTTGACATGCTTTTGAAATGTTGAAAATCAAAATTTCTTCTTAAATATATCATTTGTATTTAAATGTATTTTTTGTAAACTTATATATGCGAGTATGTGCATTCACCTATACCTAGGAATACCAAAATTGTAACTTGTAAACTTTGCAAAATTATGAATTTTAAACTTGTAAGTTCCTTGTAAATTATTGTAGATGGGTAAATTTTGTAAACTTGTAAATTAAATTAGATTGAAGTGTAGATTTTAATTGTAATTGCAATTGTAATTGAAAATTGTAAAACGTGATTATAGTTTAGTTCGATTGTTATTTTTGTAAATTTGTAAATTCTTTTGCAAATGAAATTAATTTTTATTTTTCTGTAAATTAAATCTAATTTTGAATTGTAATTGTAAATTGTAGCTGTAATTTAAAATTGCAAATTGTGAGTGTAAATTGCAACCAGTAGATTACATTGTATAGTTGTTAATTTTGTAACATTTTAATTGCAAGTTATGTTAAATTGTAAGTTTCATTTGATTGACAATTTTGCAAACTTGTAAATTTTTTTTCAAATGAAATCAAATTTAAAATTGTAGTTGTAATTTTTTTTTGTAAATGAAATCAAATTTTACATTGTAATTGTAAATTGTAGTTGTAATTTAAAATTGCAAATTGTGATTGTAATTTGCACCTAGTAGATCTTACATTGTAAAGTTGTAAATTTTGTAAACTTGTAATTTATTAAATTGCGAAATTGTACAATTTCGTAAGATTGTAAAACATTAATGATTGTTAAATATGTTAAAATTGTAATCGAAAACAAACTTTAAACTATAACTACAAATATTTAAAACATTTAACAGTCCATTAATTTCAAAAAAAATCACATATATATATATCGATAAGCATAACGTAAAAAATAATAAAGCCCAAAATAATAAAGTCCACAAATAACACAGTCTACAAATCACCCCTACGCAATTGATGGAGAGATTGACCATCATAGCCAATACCGTCAACTGCACTATGCCCCCGCCCTTCGTCATGCACATCAAGAAGAAAATTTCCTAGATCTGAGAACTACAGAAGTTAAAACCATGAACTTTGTAATTCAATTACATACCACATATTTAAATACATGTACAATGTGACAAAAAATTAAATATATATGAAACACAGATCTATGAACTCACCTCACTCGATTCGAGTGTCAGGTTTGGGAGGCTGGCACCTATATGCCGAGACGATACTTCATGAGGACTCGGCCAATGAGCGGAAACCTACTCATCTTTAAACATCACAACGGCTTCAACACCCTCATCTGCAGCTTCCCATGCCTGCGTCTATTTCCATGACATGAAAATAGTTAAAGTTAATGAATTACAATATGAACTTGAGAAATACCTTTTGAACATGTAAATTATAATATGAACATGAATGTGCAAACAATTCAAACATAAATAACTAGTACCTCGTCGACTGACGTGTCGTGAGTAGGACATGGGCGGGGCTGTGTAGAATCCTGTGCAATGCCCTTGTCTCTTTCCTGTACAATATGAATAAGATAAATGACAAAAGTTAGGAAAAACCAAAGTATTATGTGTTCAACAATTGACTCATTTAGAAATTCAAATTTAGGATGACAGTTAACACATAACTCATTGACGTGGGCGGATGGAACTACAATGGGACCTCGAACGGATGCATCACTGCCAAAAAGGACTTCCATGAAAGTGAGATCATGCATGGAGGTCTAACACAAAGCAAAGTATTAGTTAAAAAAATGATTCATTTGAGGATACATTACAATCAAGAAAATCAAATAACGACAATAAATATATACTCGTCCTATTGGTTGAGGCCTGCATCTCTCATGCAGTCAAAAATATGCATCGCAGGCTATGATAACATACTGCAAAACTGTGTCATGATTAAGAAGACAGATAATATCATCATCCACCCATTGTAACTGAAGCTCTGTAGGTGTAGTGGATGCTCTGCTTCTCTTTTCCTACACAACCATCATGGTACCATGCAATGTCATGAGTGTCGCCTCTGCTAGTGCACTCCGCTCCTCAATCGGTAGCTGAGATGACTCGAATACATCATGTTTCCTAAGAAATGTACTATTAGGGAGACCTACCAAAGGGTCTTCCTTCGGCTAAGCTCCAAGGTATTTCCTAGGCCCAGGATGTGCATGACTGCGTCCCCCACCACCACCATATAAGCTCAAGGGTGTGCTAATGTAATCTAGGTGCATCCCCAGGACAAACTATGCATATATATGTTTTTCAAAGTACAATGGGACATGGTCATGGTCGAAAAAAATTCCCCACGCTTCAATAAACCTGTCATAGACATAAGGCGTTGCAACCTCTAGCTTAAACTCCTTGATTCTAAGCAGTTGACCAGTAGGACGGTCAGGAGGGATATCAAATAATGTCCCCCCCACATCATGGCCATCTGTTGCATCTCTCAATGAGGGCCATTTATCAGGACTCATCAATGCGGTCCTTCTTCTATGACATGCAGTGTCCCATAGAGAAATAAATGGTCCGATGGACCTGTATATCTTCAGTAGATTGTCTACAGCCTCTAACATCATCCACATCGAACATGAGGCAGGAGAGTGGTTTGAAATGGAGCGGATGTTAGACCAAAAAAATTCATGCTGGATGGTAATGTCTTGCAACATGATTCATATGATATCATCCTCCCATGGTGCTTCCTCAGGAGGGTTGGGGCCTTGTTGTGCAGCCACAGCTCCTAAAAATAAGATAAAAATGTAAATGTCAGTCAAAATACATACATCAACTATAGGTGAATTTGAAATCAATATAAGTTAAAGGTACTAATAACTGAAAAAAAAATATATATGCATTTAATGTACCTATCTAGTGGGGAACCTCCCCACTGACACCAACAGTATCCTCCTCACCGCTTGCATTCACAGAGAGGTTGCTGCTCGGCTCCCCAATAGGAGCATGTGTTGGCATAGGAGGCCTAGGCAAACCTTGTGAAAATAGAGACATACAAGTTGATGATTAAATATACACATGTGATATAATTTAATTTTATGTAACTAACAACAAAGAGTAAACCATGCACAATTGTATACTTATGAGTCCTCTACCGACCTCCAGGGCGAGGAATGGTCGCAGATACGCCAGTGCTCTGCCTTCTGCGAATCGAAGAACCCATCTATGTAGATGCATCTACATGAAATAAATATTTATATTAATATTAATCGTAATAATAATATTTATATGATAAAAAAATATATAGATTAATCTATATATTATATATAAAATGAGTTTATGTAAAAATGTTGCTTACTAAGTCTAATATGCCTAAAATTTGTAATTGTTTGTACGACATTGCTACCTCTTTTTTTTGCTCACATATTAAATTATTGTTTTCTTAGATCTTGCTATAGGTTAAATTTGAAATCTTTATTTTCTAATGATGAAGTCATTCATGTTTGACAACCAGCTTGAAATAGGTTATATTATGCCCAATGTGAAGTAACAACATGAAGCCTTTAACGATTTTCCTTAACAAAAAAATATATTTAAATATGTAATATAATAAATTATAAAATATTACTCAATTCTTCAATTAATATATGTTTTATAATGATGATCGACTTATATCAAACTCCTTTAACTATGTAAAAATGAGGGAAAGGAGTTTAATTCGAATGTTGATTAATTGTAAACGCTCCAAAACTTTGCAACCTTTCGTGGATTAGTATTTGAATATGTTTACAATGTTGGGTGCTGACCTGAAAGGGAATCCTACTAGATAAACGGTTAAAGTGGTTAGGTACCCATGTACTCCGATCGATGGTTATTCCTTTATATGAACATTGATAGTTTGCTGAGGTTTACTTTCTCTTTTATTCTTGTTTTGGTCATAACAAAAGTTGGCCTTCTTTGATTTTAGGTGTTATTCATGGTGTTGGAGCTGAAGGAGTCCCAACTAGGTATTAATTCCGTTATTTCCCCATGACCATATTTACATGATAAGGCCCACTTACACTGCCCAAGGTGCTTGTGTCCCACTCGATATTAAATAAGAATGCACTTAGACTCAAGTGTCCTCCCCCCGTAGATATTTTCATATATCCTTAAATCTTATTGTAGGTGAGGTGGACCATAAAATAGTTCTATAAAATTTATATATATTGAGCATATCATGTTCTCTATATATCAAATGTTTCTCGCGGAAATTTCCACGCCAATTTGGAACCAAATATGCAGGTACTCGCTTGTTGTATCTCAATATCCCATTATTCGCACGGTGCTTGAAGGCATCAAATTTCCTTGTAGACATACCTTATTCCAAGTTTAATGCCCCACTTTAGTGTTTTAGCTAAGTTGTGGGTACTATTCATGTATATTAGCTATGTTAATTGGCACTCTTTAAGGATCCTGACAGCAAGAATCCTCAACAAGATCCTTAGGCACTTGCTTCCATTCTTTAATGATGGTCAAGGTCCCATGAGATTACTTTTCTATTTACTATGATAAACTTGATTTAATAGAGATAGGGTATATATAGATTACATTAATAAATTCTTATTTATGTTTTTGGTTGATAGGGTATATTAATATATATTAATGATTATTTTTATTTTTGTAGTCTAAAATATTAGAAATAGATTATCTTTGTTTGTGTTGAGAAATAATGAAAACAAAATTTATTATTTTTCTATTCAATTAATCAAAATGCTATCAACATAGTCTTTACAAATTATAGAAATGAATAATAATTAATGGTATTAATTCTTTGGGTAGATATTTTCAAAACTAGATTCATAGGCCAAGTAGAGATATGTGCTACAAAAAGGTATTCTTTACAAATTGTACAAATGAAAAATAAATTCTAGTATTAACTCTTTAATTATATATTTCTAGAACAACTTTGGAGGTAATCAACTTATTTAAATAATCAAAAGTTGCAGATACTTTCATGTTGATACCTTATAGATTTTGATTGAAGTACACAGATAATGTACTCAGTAGGATATAAATTAAAATTAAATGTCAAATGTCAAATGAGATCTCTATGGATCTATTTTACAATAAAAAAGCTAAAACGGACAAGGCATATCAATAAAACCATAACTTTGCACTTGCACTTCATGTCAATCATTGCGAGTGTAAAGAGTAAACGATTTGATTTGATTTTTTTTATTTAAAGAAATGTGAAAATAATACAATCATTTACCTCTCCATAATTTAATTTATACGAGTGTAGGAAGTTCACATTGGAATAGAGAGACAGAGATGGAATAATAAGCACCATGCCCAAAGTTTTTGTCCAAAACATTATGGAATTTGTAATAAAATTGAACTAGATCTATTTGCTTCCTCATTTGATTATTTTTTATGGATATCCAATGTTAAAAGGAATTAATGTTCATAAACCAATTTGGTTGGACCACAACTTTTACAAATTGATTCATTTCAATACTCCTTCCTTTTGAGGTTCAGTTTGTATGTCAAGAGAAATTGTATTCAAATTGACACTTCATTTAGTTGATTACCTTAGTTATGTTTGGAAATTAGTTTTAAATAGATAAATTTATATTTACAACATTTTTCTCCATGGGTGTAGATCACTTGGATATGGAGTGAATTGTTAAGGCACTCCTTGCAATGTCGCAGTTTAAGCATTTACTAACCCTGTGTTATGCATTTGCGGCAGCGTGGATGGTTGGAATGGAACACATGTTAGTATGTGATATTTTTTGGGTTGCTTTAATTACTAAGTCCATATTTTTCTAATGTAAAGAAAAGTCCCTTTTAAAAAAAATTAATAAGAGAATGTGGATGGATAAATCTCCATTTCACACCGAATTGTGATCTAAAAATTATGGTAAAATCTAGTGTACTACAACTCAAAGCTCTCGGTGGATGTAATAATTTTTGTTTTCAATGAGGGAATTCTACAACAAATCTTGGAATTAGCGTCCCATTTAGCATCCCTTTTTAGTATATAATTTTTTTACATTGAGTGGCCAAAATAGACGCTAAATGGGATGCATCATGGATAAAACTTAAAGCATCTCAAAAAACATCTTTTTTTGCTTCCTAGACAGCATCCTTTATGACGTCCAAAATAGCATCTAATTTTTTACTTCCAGAATAGCATCCAACTTTGCTTCCTAAAGAATGTTGAGGTTTTCTTCCTAAATAATGTCCTATTTTGCTTCCTAATGAGTGTCTACTTTTGCTTCTTAAATGACATCCCTGTTAGCGCAGGTGGGCCATTCTGACTTAGAGTCAGATATAAGTGCTGGAAAGGACCTACATGGAGGCTAGGCCTACAACTAGCATGAAAAAGGGCTGGCTTTGTGGAACTTCCTGTGATGAGAAGAATCAAGAGATAGCACCCGTGATGATGTTCCAGCAGAGATGTTCAAGAACCAGAGATGATCCAGATCGAGTGATGATCCATATCTAGTGATGATGATCCAGACCCAGTGATGATGATCCATATCAAGTGATGATCCAGATCCAGATGAAGATGACTTGAAGATGAAGATGACTAGAATATGACGAGGAATCGATGATGATCTAGATGATACAGAGAAGAAGACTTGTGCTGATAAATTGCATCGAGAGAATACCTTCCTAATTAAGAGGGAGTGTTGATGTAATTGTAACTTCAGAAAGTATTCACTTGTATTTATTATGTATTGTACCCCAATGTTTATTCCAGGAAGTGTTTGTAATGTAATTGAGTCATGTCATGCCCCGATGTTCCGATCAAGAGTTTCTATAATGTAAACAATTCATGTCAAGTCATTGTGGGTAACCCTCCTATTGATCAAGGGTTAAAGTCCCCGCAGTTGTGTGGCCCTACGGTTGTTAGACTCACCTAGTGAAGTCAGCCCTAGTAAGTTATTGTCAAGTCAGAAATTAGTATAAATAGAGAGTGAGCCTCTCTATTTATCACACACTCACTCACACTCAGTTGTAGTGCATAGCTGAGGGATAAGAAGTTGTTGGGGCTAGAAAGAAAGAGGCTACTGCTATTGGGATATCATCTTACTATTTTGGGGTTTTACTTTTGGTGTTGATTCTATATCTGAGTAAGTTGCACAGTTTTCTCCATTTATGGTTTCCCCAAGGAAAAACACTATGTTCATTGTCTCTTGTGTTTCATTGATATGCTTGTTATTCTCTCAGTTAAAGATCCTAATATAATGCTAGCTTAAATGTTAAAATTCTAACACAAACTTTTTTGGAAATTTTATTTTTATACAAAAAGATATTTTTTACTGCAAACTAACATAAAGCATGTAGAAAAATAAATAAAGCTCTAATCAGATTCACTATAGTTGTAGTATAATAATATTCTCAACTTGACTATATTTGTAAGCCAGTGCAAAAGATGCTCAAATTTAAAACCATTTAAACTAAATAATTGACTAACCTTCCTGTCGATCCAAATGCTTTGATGTAGTGTATCAAATATTGTGTCATGTCTTGTCCTTTGAGGGTATAATCCATGCAAATGTATAAGCTATACTATATGAGTTTACATCCTTGCCTATATTCACCTGCAACATATGATGCCATTCCCTGCATGCATGATCATGATCAACACATATTCAAGTATGGAATCCATTGCTAAGAGACTCATGTGAATTCCACTCACCCACCCATTTCCATTTGAGAACTTAACCACATTACTTATAAAGATAATTACCTCGATATTCCACTAACACATGAAGATTCCAACCAATATGACTAGGTTTTAGCTTAGTCATGAGGGCTGAAAATGTTCAAGCTCAGCTCACAATAATTTTCTGGGATGAAACTTGACCATACACGGAAATGAACCTACATGACCATAACATTAGTTTAAATCACCTGGTTTTATTTTAGTTCTGTAATAAGCTGTGGAATTCAAACAGACTTGGAGGCTGCCCAACGTTGGCATGGAGATGACTATGACTGTGACAGTAAACATGACCCCATATGTGCATGTGTATGTACATGCAGGAGAACATGATATCGAGTGGATTAACTAAATATTCTAGGTCAAGATACTTTTGACAATGAATTTCCAAATGCAACTTCAAATGAAAAAAGCTATTAATCAAACAACAGGAGAATATCACCTTCTTTAGAGCTCATGCAAACTGACTAGCTTGAGTATCATTATCTTCTGGCTTATTCTAGATCTCATCAATTTGTGACAATACACCAAGATGGACCATTAATCTCTCCTTCTTTGAATGAATGTCATCCCTATGCACCCTATAATCCTATAATATTTTTTCAACAACATATGAGTTAAGATCTATGAAACAAACATGAGCCTAAATATTATATTTATGCAATTTAAAATGTTTTACATAATACTCTATACTTTTCTAGCATCCAAACACTACTAGAATAAAAATTTGTTTGTCTTGACCTGTCATTGAGTGATTTCACATTGAAAACCAAGAAGATGAACTGATTAAATTTCTAACCAATCATATTCAAGACATTTATGTTGTGTTTTGAGATCTCTCTAAATATTATAAAAGTTAATACTTATTTAAATTTCCATAAGAACGGGAGGAAGGCTTGTAACCATCCTAATCATTCCCATCAACAGTGTATGTTAGGTTTAAATATAATACTGGGTAAACTAGTGAATTATATTTATGTTTCTGATTCTTCGCTCAAAATATTTCAATATTGGTATCGATTCAAAATTTGGCTAGGCCTTATAAGTATGTAATAAGAGAATGTTCCAAATTTCAATAGCCAAACTGTCTATTTTCTTTTGTTGTTAATATTATCTTATCATATAATGCAAAGTCAATAACTATACCAAAAAATAAAACAACATTATTCTACATATATAAACAAAAATAAAGATGGTGCGTATAAAAATGTTATTATAAAATGCCATTTCTAACCTGTTTTCACTCAAACCTATCTGTACCAGTTGTTTCAACTGGTTTTGAATTATTTTGTGCTAAAAATGGCCAATCCAGGCATGGATAAATCCACCTGGGTATCTTGGGCCAAAGTGGATGATTTCATCACTGTTTAGGCCATACCCCAGTCAACCCAAAAATATAAAAGAAAAAAGAACCTTATAGAAGGACACTAAACATTACAATCAACATACATATACATGCCCCCTCTATGTGCCTTACATATATACTTTATAATGTTGATGTAATTGTAACTTCAGAATGTATTCACTTGTATTTCTTATGTATTGTACCCCAATGTTTATTCCAGGAAGTATTTGTATTGTAATTAAGTCATGTCATGCCCCGATGTTTCGATCGAGATTTTCTATAATGTAAGCCAGTCATGTCAAGTCAATGTGGGTAACCATCCTATTGTTCAAGGGTTAAAGTCCCTACAGTTCCAGGGCCCTAGGGTTGTTAGACTCCCCTAGTGAAGTCGGCCCTAGTGAGTTACTGTCAAGTCAGGAATTAGTATAAATAAAGAGTGAGCCTCTCTATTTATCACACACTCACTCACACTCAGTTGTAGCACATAGTTGAGGGAGAAGAAGTTGTTGGGGCTAGAAAGAAAGAGGCTACTGCTATTGAGAGATCATCTTACTATTTTTGGGTTTTACTTTTGGTGCTCATTCTATCTCCAAGGAAGCTGTGGGGTTTTCTCCATTTATGGTTTTCCCGAGGAAAAGCACTGTGTTCATAGTCTCTTGTGTTTGATTGCTGTGCTTGTTATTCTCTCAGTTAAATATCCTAATATAATGCTAGCTTAAATGCTAAAATCTAACATGGTATCAGAGCTAACCTAAGAAGAAGACATTGTGCAACTGCGGAAACTAGGGCTTCCTACTTTTTGGATCTCTCTCCATAGATATTCAGCAAAAGAAGGTTGGGATGACTCTCCTCCCTAGGGTGCATCTTTCTATCGAAGTAGAATCTAATTCTGAGCATTTTCAGTTTTGGACCTAACACTACTGCCGGAAATTAGGGATTTCCACAGAAGTGGAATTTTTGAGTGAGCCGAGGCTTGGATTGATCTCCTCCTTAAAATAAAAGTTTAGAGATCAAGATCAAAGAATTTGGTTGGACAGAACTCCAGGAAAGTCAAACTCTAATCTGCTCCTAAACCAGCACTACAGAAATTCAACAAATCTAGATCTGACATCTTGACCTGGCAAGATCTAAATCTTTTGTATTTCCATTTGAGGTTCTCAGTTAAAATCTCTCATCATACCAAGATTGATGAAAATATTGAAGGAGATGATAACTTTCGAGCCTGGAAGTATAGGATCTCCCTGGTCCTGGAAGAAAATGAGTTAGACTCCTACATCAATGAGGAGGTTCCAGTTCGAGAGGAAGATGAGGCTAAGGCCTTACATAAGAAGAAGTTGGTTATGGAAAAGAGGATTATTTCTGATTCAATTAAGGATCACCTCATACCACAGGTGTCCTCCCTCAAGACACTTAAAGCTATGTTTGATTCCCTAACCAAAATGTTTGAAGGGAAGAACATAAACCGGAAGATGACTTTGAGGAACCGGTTGAAGAATGTAAAGATCCAGAATGAGCAGACCATCTAGTCATACTTTACAAGGGTCTCCTGGATCAAAGAACAAGTTGAAGTAGTAGATGAAGAAGTGGAGAATGCAGAAATTGTGATGACAACCTTGAATGGTCTTCCTAGATCATGGGATTTTTTCATCCAAGGAATCTATGCTAGGAAGAAGCTAATCAAGTTCAGTAGACTGTGGGACGAATTCTCACAAGAAGAATCTTGAATAACAGCTCAAGAAGAAAAGATAGTAAGTGAATATCAAGCTCTCACAGTACACTCCAAGAAAGGCAGAAGGGAAAATCATCATCACCAAGGTAAGCATTCTCATCAGAAAGATAATTTTGTAAAAAAGGGATCCATCCAAAATCAGATGTTATACATGTGATGAAAGAGGACACTTTGCTAGAAATTGTCTCATGAATAAGAGTGGATCCAAGAATAAGAAGAACTCCAAAAGAGGACATCATGCTCACACTACTGAGGATGATGATCCTCCCAGGAAGAGAGTAAAATAAGAAAGTGAAGACTCTTCAAGTGATGAAGAATATGTTCTGATCTCTAGTCTCATAGGAATTGTCGCACATGGAAGAAAAGATTCTCTTATTGATAGTGGGGCTTCCAAACACATGACAGGATTCAAGGAATCATTTGAGAAACTATCCGAACATAATTCACCCCATAAGGTGAAACTTGGGGATGGCTACCAATATCCCATAAAAGGTAGTGGTGAATCCTCCTACAAACTAGACTCTGGAAAATCTATGAAAATGAAGGATGTCTTGTTTGTACCAGGACTAAAGAAGAATATTCTCTCCATATCGGCACTGGATGCAAAAGGCATGAGGGTTTCATTTGTAGATGGCCAAGAGGAAAGACTATTGACGATGCAATAGTTATTGGAGAACAAGAAGGAGGATTCTACAAATTGAAGGGCCAACCAGAAAAAGCTTTGGTCCATGACACAGTAGAGCCAAATGAACTTTGGCATAGAAGGCTTGCACATGTGCACTAGAGAGAACTACCACTTGCAAGCAAAGTTGTTGAAGGACTTCCAGAAATGCAGTCAAAACATGATGGAGTCTGTAAAGGATGTTTGAAATGAAAGAACACAAAGAAGACATTTCCAAGTCATGAAAGAAAAGAAAAAGGAATCTTGGAAATCATTCACTCCGATGTATGTGGTCCAACGTTATCCAGTTCTTTAAGCGGGTATGTATACTATGTTTCCTTTATTGATGATTTTTCTAGGAAGACATGGATATAATTTATGAAGAACAAAGATGAAGTTTTTAGCAATTTGAAGGAATTCAAAGCCTTGATCGAGAACGAAACAAAAAATAATATCAAGACCTTTCGATCAGATAATGGTAGAGAATTCACATCAAATGAATTCAAAGAGTTATGCAGAGATTCACGGATTAAGAGGGAGTTATCCACTCCATAGAATCCACAACAGAATGGGGTTACTGAAAGGAAGAATAGAATGATCATGGAAGATCCAAGAGCAATGCTTCATGATCAAGATCTTCCCATGCATCTATGGGAAGAAGTTGCTATAACAACGGTGTATGTATAGGACTGTACTACACACAGAGTACTAGAGAACAAGACAACCGAAGAAGTATTCTCTAGAAAGAAACCAGAAGTCATCCATCTGAGAATATTTGACTGTCCAATGTACGTACACATTCCAAAATAAAAGAGTACACAGTTAGATCCTTCAGGAAATAAGGGTAAATTTGTGGGATACTCTGAAAGCTCGAAGGCTTACAGAATATACTTCTTAGGATTCAAGAAGATCGACATCAACAGGGATGTAACATTTGACAAAGACTCAGCTTACAATGAATCCAGAAAGAGACCTATTGAAGATCATGAAGAAACAAAAGCACCCATAATTCATGACACAACCATGAACAAAGAAAATCAAGAAGAAGATCGAGAAGTTGAAGAACCTCAAGAACCTATAGATCCACCTCAGGAGAATAATCCTCACAAGAGGAAACCTGCTTGGGTACAAGGTGTAGAAAGATATGGGGTTCCAAAAGAAAATCACAGAGAAAGAAAGAGGACCAGGTCCTGCTCTAGGTATGTAGCTTTATTATGTGACTTTATCAATAAAGAACCTTCCAACTATGAAGAAGTTACAGAAAGGAAAGAATGGAAAGATGCTATGATCAAAGAGTATCAATTGAATATGAAGAATGATGTTTGCGATGTTGTCCCAAGACCAGAAGGGAAGTTTGCAAATTCCAAATGGATCTACAAGATCAAGCATGCTGCAGATGGCAACATAGAGAAATATAAAGCAAGATTCATGGCTCGTGGCTTCTCATAGAAAGAAGGAATAGATTATGAAGAAACTTTTGCACATGTAGCTAGATACACTTCCATCATATCAGTACTTGCTCTGGCTGCAGTGATGAAATGGAAGATACACCAAATGGATGTCAAGACTGTTTTCTTGAATGGTGTAGTGGAAGAGGAAGTGTATGTAGAGAATCCACTTGGTTTTGAGACACGTGATAGGGAGTCTCATGTGTGTAGATTGAAGAAATCCCTATACGGTTTGAAACAGGAACCCATGACATGGTACACTAGAATTGATGGCTTTCTATCTAGTTTGGGCTTTACCAAAAGTAAAGCAAATTCCAACCTTTACTACAAGCTTGAAGATGGTAACCCAGTGATACTCATACTGTATGTAGATGTTTTGTTTGTAATAGGTATGGATGGGTTGATTGCTGATATGAAGAGGAATCTTGCTGCCGAGTTCAGAATGAAGGACTTGGGTATGATGCACTATTTTGTAGGCATGGATGTGTGGTTGAATGCAGATGGAATTTTCCTCGGACAAGGGAAGTATGCAACAAAGATCCTGAAGAGGTTTGGGATGATGGACTGCAAGGCCATGACCACACCTATGGCATCGAACGTGAAGCTATTGAGTGATGCTTCATCAGAAGCAGTTGATGTTATGATGTATCGTCAGATGATTGGGTCCTTAATGTACCTAACAAACATGAGACCAGATATTTGCTTTGTTGTGAACACCCTGAGCTAGTTCCCAACAGATTCGAAACATGTTCACTTGATTGCTGCAAAGCATATTCTGAGGTACCTAAGGGGTAGAGTTGATTATGGGCTCAAGTATGAGGTGAATCAGAAGATTAACCTGGAGGGTTATGTTGATTCAGATTGGGTAGGAAGTGCCATTGATAGGAAGAGCACTTCAGGGTGTTGCTTCAGTATGGGATCAGGTGTGATCTCTTGGTTTAGTAGGAAGAAATCCTGTGTGGCACTGAGTACAGCTGAAGCGGAGTATGTCGCAACTTATTCATCTAGTTGTGAGATAGTATGGCCGAGGAAGCTACTGTCTGATTTATTTGATCTCTAGTTGGATGCTACTTATATATATTGCAACAAACAGAGTTGTGTGAAGTTGTTGGAAAACCCGGTGTTCCATGACAAGTCAAGGAGTATCGAGATCCAGTATCACTATATCAGGGATATGGTGCAGAAAGGAGTGGTGAAGCTCCAATATGTTGTGATGGATGATCAGATAACTGATGTGTTGAAAAATCCATTTAGCCAAAGTGAATTTTGAGTACTTTAACGAGAAGCTTGGTGTTCTCTAGATCGAGGTTCCCTCCAAAGGGAAGTGATGAGTCTGTGAGCCATTATGACATGGTGAGAGGATTGGTTCCTTCCATGGTCAAATGCAAGGGCTGATCCATTCTATCATGATGAGAGGATTGGTTCCTCGCATGTTAGATATGAGTGTTGAGCCATTCTGATGTGACTATAGGATTGGTTCCTACATGATCAGATATAAGCGTTGAATTCCATTCTTGGAATGGAGGCACCTGGTCAGTTACCAGGAAAGCTCAGTCTAGGACTGAGGGCCATTGTGATGTGACAGGTGGATTGGTTCCTACATGATCAGATGTGAGTGCAGACCCATTCTAAGGCGATTGTAGGATTGGTTCCTACAATTATTAGATGTAAGTGCAGATCCATTCCGAGGCTATTGTAGGATTGGTTCCTACAATGATCAGATGTAAGTGCAGAGCCCTTTCGACATGGAGGATTGGTTCCTCGCATGGTTGAATGTAAGTGATGGGCCTTTCTGAAATTGGTTGTCAAATGTGAGTGTTGGGCCTTTCTGATAAGGTTGTGGGATGTGTTCCCACATGGTCATATGTGAGTGTTGGGCATGCCTTTCTGATATGATTATAGGATTGGTTCCTACATGGTCAGATATAAGTACTGGGTGGGCCATTTTGACTTAGGGTCAGATATCAGTGCTGGAAAAGACCTACATGGAGGCTAGGCCTACAACCAGCATGAAAAAGGGTTGGCTATGTAGAACTTCATGTGACAAGAAGAATCAACAGATAGCACCAGTGATGATGATCCAGCAGAGATGTTCTAGAACCAGATATGATCCAAATCGAGTGATGATCTAGATCCAGTGATGATGATCCAGATCCAGTGATGATCCAGATCCAAATGAAGATGACTTAAATATGACGAGGACTCGATGATGATCCAGATGATACAGAGAAGAAGACTCGTGCTGATAAATTGTGTCAAGAGAATACCTTCCTAGTTAAGAGGGAGTGTTGATGTAATTGTAACCTCGGAATGTATTCACTTGTATTCCTTATGTATTGTACCCTGATGTTTATTCCAGGAGGTATTTGTAATGTAATTGAGTCATGTCATGCCCCGATGTTCCGATCAGGAGTTTCTATAATGTAAGAAAGTCATGTCAAGTGAATGTGGGTAACCCTCCTATTGTTCAAGGGTTAAATTCTCCATAGTTCTAGGGCCCTAGGGTTGTTAGAATCACCTAGTGAAGTTGGCCCTAGCGAGTTATTGTCAAGTCAGGAATTAGTATAAATAGAGATTGAGCCTCTCTATTTATCACACACTCACTCACACTCAGTTGTAGCACATAGCTGAGGGGGAAGAAGTTGCCGGGGTTATAAATAAAGAGGCTACTGCTGCTGGGAGATCATCTTACTATTTTTGGGTTTTACTTTTGGTGATGATTCTAACTCTGAGGAATTTGCGGGGTTTTCTCCATTTATGGTTTCCCCGAGGAAAAATACTGTGTTCATTGTCTCTTGTGTTTGATTGTTGTGCTTGTTATTCTCTCAGTTAAATATCCTAATATAAAGTTATCTTAAATGTTAAAATCTAACATTTAATGTCCCTAATGAAATCAGAGTATAAATTTTTCACTTCTTTGGGTTTGGTTGAAGACTTGGTTAATGTGTGTGGGATACTAACAACATTATGGATGATTAGAAAGCTATCCTCAATTGTTTTATAAGGATAGGCTGGTGTCAAGGTTCATATCAGTTTTGATGTCTTTAGAAAGGTACATCCCAGCTTGTACCTTTGACATAAAGAGACTGCACCTTATGGAAGACATTTCTACTATTGTGTACCAATTTCCAGTCATGCCATTCATCCCAGTCATTATCATTTTCAAAATATTTATCTAAACAGTAAGTGGTTGTTGTTTCAAATAAGTTATGTAACACCCTGATTTTGACCCCATTTGCATTTAAATAACATGATGTAAACAATAACGGTGTGGAGCTCAAGGAAAAATCCCCACCATTGATTTAGCGTTTATGTTTCGGTGATTAAGATTTAGGCCGATGGTGTTTTTATGTTAGTTGAATGTTATAAGTTTGGACATCATTTTAATTTGCGATTTTTAATTAAAATCCTATAGCCAGCTATGTCAATGCAACAAAATGAGATGGGGGCATGATTTTTCCAAGGATAAGGGGGGGATTGGAATAGTGGGAAGAAATTTGAAATGGGCAGAGCACCATTTCTGGGAAAACATTTTTTAAATTTTCTTGGGCAAGAAAACACCATAAACTCTTGCCTTTCCCTCATGCAGTAGTGTTTCACCTTCCCCTCACGATTTGGACTGTGTTGAACATTTTGGCAAGGGGATTCCGGAATTCACGCAGCAAGCATGCAAAACCGCTCTAAGTATTGATCCTTCATGAATTTTCCTATTCTGTGAATTGTTTTCCTTTATACAATTTTTCCTCTCTGTTAGACGTTTCCTGAATGTGAATGTTGAGAATCCGATTTGTTTTTTCTAATTGAATGACCATAAAACGATTTTTGTTTTTGGTAATTACAGTAGTTGGTATGGCTTAGTCAATGCTCAGAAATTTGTAATTGTTTTGTGTGTGTGTTTCCTTAGCTTATGTTACGTTTTGTTAATCTCAGAACTAAGATCGCTATGTGTACATCCTTGTTTGACATCTTAACTAATTTGGAGAATATAAATGGAGTCTAGACTTTCTTGATAAACCTAGTGTGTGAAGGAACCTCACAAACTAATATAGAGGGCTATTTTTCTTCTTTGCATACCCTAAATAGCACTAGAAGGGAAGGCATGGCCTAAGGGACTGTGTAGCAGAGAAGGGGATGCTTCCTTGTGTTGGGTGTGTAAATGTTTAGAAGTCATGCTATATTTGGTGTAGGTGTCCATAACTCTGGGATTGATCTCACTAGCTTGGCAGTCAGTCTTTCCACCTCCTTGGAAGCCTAATAAACCCAACTAGAAGGATGGATTGACCGGTAGACTGATAAAACCATATGTTGGATTGGTTGTGTCTCATGTGATTTTTGGCTAAGTGTAAACCACTGCCTATGTAAGTCTAATAAACCCAACTGGAAGGATGGCTTGGTTGGTATCCTGATAAACCCATCTATTGGCTTGCCTGTGACTTGTATAAACTTTGGCTATGTGTAAATCACTGCCTATGTAAGCCTAATAAACCAGACTATGTTGGCTTTGCTGAGTTTCATTGTATCCTTGGCTATGGGGAAGTCTACTAGTGTTCCTTATTCCTTATGGAAATCATGCCTAGATCGAGGGTGGTAGTGTTGCTAAGAGATTTATGAGCACACTAGCCTATGGTTGGGTGGAACGTTGAAGTGACATAGCCAGTTGCGGGACAAGCTTCTAATAAAGATAAGTATTTCTTTTGTTTCAATCCCTGCAACTGTACTTGTTTATAAATGAATATGAATATGATGAATGCTTGAATGGAATGTATTCGATGTAGATATATATTTCATGAATGATGTATATGTGTATGTAGTTTTATTTCAATGAATTTTATAAGTTGTTATGAAGTTAGATTGGTTGGACTAGTGATGGCCTGTATGTTGGAAATTAGTTTTATACTTTGAAATTTTCCTTAGCAGGTCAAAATTCCACAGGTTTAACCTTTTAGCAACTTGCAGGATGTGGGATGAATGATATGGGAAGCGGAAAAGTTCTTCAGAAATTTCAATCTATGTATTTTCCCTTTTGCAACTTGCAGGATGTGGAATGCGGAAAAGTCATTTTGTGAAATCCGTATTTCTGCAATTTCCTTTTTGCAATTGCGGGATGTGGGATGCGGGATGCAGAAATGTTGTCTGGTGAAATCTGATTTTCGCAATTTGCAGGATGTAGGATACGGGATGTAGAAATGACTTATGGTAAATTTTGATTTTCACAACTTCGATCTCCACAATAGGCATTCCGCATGTGGGATGTGGAATGCAACATGTAGGATGCATGGTGCAAGAGTGAAATTTTTATATGTTTTCGATTCCGCAAGTGAAGCTCTCCACACTGTTGATTTTCTATGGGATGATTCTCCACCATTCGATCTCTCTACAATTAGGGAAGATAAAGAGTTATACACAGTCTGGATAAGAATGTTAGCAGGGGAATTCTTGCTTATGTAGATCTTTAAAAAAAAAGAATTGATAATCATCATACGCATGCAAAATTAGAGATAGGTAACTCAGGTAGAATATTTGGTTCACGTTATCTCCTCTGGGGAGGGGAGGGGGCATGACAAGTTATAGATCTGAAAATCTTCTTTAAAAACCATTCCCTAGTACTTTAGCGAGAATCTTGGTGTTCTCTAGATCGAGGTTCCCTCCAAAGGGAAGTGATGAGTCTGTGAGCCATTCTGACATGGTGAGAGGATTGGTTCCTTCCATGGTCAAATGCAAGGGCTGATCCATTCTATCATGATGAGAGGATTGGTTCCTCGCATGTTAGATATGAGTGTTGAGCCATTCTGATGTGACTATAGGATTGGTTCCTACATGATCAGATATAAGCGTTGAATTCCATTCTTGGAATGGAGGCACCTGGTCAGTTACCAGGAAAGCTCAGTCTAGGACTGAGGGCCATTGTGATGTGACAGGTGGATTGGTTCCTACATGATCAGATGTGAGTGCAGACCCATTCTGAGGCGATTGTAGGATTGGTTCCTACAATGATTAGATGTAAGTGCAGATACATTCTGAGGCTATTGTAGGATTGGTTCCTACAATGATCAGATGTAAGTGCAGAGCCCTTTCGACATGGAGGATTGGTTCCTCGCATGGTTGAATGTAAGTGATGGGCCTTTCTGAAATTGGTTGTCAAATGTGAGTGTTGGGCCTTTCTGACAAGGTTGTGGGATGTGTTCCCACATGGTCATATGTGAGTGTTGGGCGTGCCTTTCTGATATGATTATAGGATTGGTTCCTACATGGTCAGATATAAGTACTGGGTGGGCCATTCTGACTTAGGGTCAGATATCAGTGCTGGAAAAGACCTACATGGAGGTTAGGCCTACAATGAGCATGAAAAAGGGTTGGCTATGCAGAACTTCCTGTGACAAGAAGAATCAACAGATAGCACCTATGATGATGATCCAACAGAGATGTTCTAGAACCAGAGATGATCCAAATCGAGTGATGATCTAGATCTAGTGATGATGATCCAGATCCAGTGATGATCCAGATCCAAATGAAGATGAATTGAAGATGACGATGACTTGAAGATGAAGATGACTTAAAGATGATGAGGACTCGATGATGATCTAGATTATACAGAGAAGAATACTTGTGCTGATAAATTGTGTTGAGAGAATACCTTCCTAGTTAAGAGGGAGTGTTGATTGTAATATTTGTACCCTTGGAATGTATTCACTTGTATTCCTTATGTATTGTACCACGATGTTTATTTTGGGAAGTATTTGTAATGTAATTGAGTCATGTCATGCCCCGATGTTCCGATCAGGAGTTTCTATAATGTAAGAAAGTCATGTCAAGTCAATGTGGGTAGCCCTTTTATTGTTGAAGGGTTAAATTCCCCACAGTTCTGGGGCCCTAGGGTTGTTAGAATCACTTAGTGAAGTTGGCCCTAGCGAGTTATTGTCAAGTCAGGAATTAGTATAAATAGAGAGTGAGCCTCTCTATTTATCACACACTCACTCGCACTCAGTTGTAGCACATAGCTGAGGGAGAATAAGTTGCCGGAGTTAGAAATAAAGAGGTTACTGTTGTTGGGAGATCATCTTAATATTTTTGGGTTTTACTTTTGGTGCTGATTCTATCGCTGAGGAAGTTGCGGGGTTTTCTCCATTTATGGTTTCCCCGAGGAAAAATACTGTGTTCATTGTCTCTTGTGTTTGATTGTTGTGCTTGTTATTCTCTCAGTTAAATATCTTAATATAAAGTTATCTTAAATGTTAAAATCTAACATTTAATGTCCCTAACGAAATCAGAGAATAAATGTTTCACTTCTTTGGGTTTGGTTGAATACTTGGTTAATGTGTGTGGGATACTAACAACATTATGGATGATTAGAAATCTATCCTCAATTGTTTTCGAAGGATAGGTTGGTGTCAAGGTTCATATCAGTTTTGATTCCTTTAGAAAGGTACATCCTAGCTTGTACCTTTGACATAAAGAGACTGCACCTTATGGAAGACATTTCTACTATTGTGTACCAATTTCTAGTCATGCCATTCATCCTAGTCATTATCATTTTCAAAATCTTTATATAAACAGTAAGTGGTTGTTGTTTCAAATAAGTTATGTAACACCCTGATTTTGACCCCATTTGCATTTAAATAACATGATGTAAACAATCATGGTGTGGAGCTCAAGGAAACATCCCCACCATTGATTTAGTGTTTATGTTTCGGTGATTAAGATTTAGGCCGATGGTTTTTTTATGTTAGTTGAATGTTATAAGTTTGGACATCATGTTAATTTGCGATTTTTAATTAAAATCCTATAGCCAGCTATGTCAATGCAACAAAATGAGATGGGGGCATGATTTTTCCAAGGATAAGGGGGGCATTGGAAGAGTGGGAAGAAATTTGAAATGGGCAGAGCACCATTTATGGGAAACCATTTTTAAAATTTTCTTGGGCAAGAAAACACCATAAACTCTTGCCTTTCCCTCATGCGGTAGTGTTTCACCTTCCCCTCATGATTTGGACTGTGTTGAACATTTTGGCAAGGGGATTCCAGAATTCATGCAGCAAGCATGCAAAACCGCTCTAAGTATTGATCCTTCATGAATTTTCCTGTTCTGTGAATTGTTTTCCTTTATACAATTTTTCCTCTTTGTTAGTCGTTTCCTGAATGTGAATGTCCAGAATCCGATTTGTTTTTTCTAATTGAATGACCATAAAACGATTTTTGTTTTTGGTAATTACAGTGGCTGGTCTGGCTCAGTCAATGCTTAGAAATTTGTAATTGTTTTGTGTGTGTGTTTCCTTGGCTTATGTTACATTTTGTTAATATCAGAACTAAGATCGCTGTGTGTACATCCTTGTTTGAAATCTTAACTGATTTGAGGAATAGAAATGGAGTCTAGACTTTCTTGATAAACCTAGTGTGTGAAGGAACCTCACAAACTAATCTAGAGGGCTATTTTTCTTCTTTACATACCCTGAATAGCACTAGAAGGGAAGGAATGGCCTAAGGGACTGTGTAGTAGAGAAGGGGATGCTTCCTTGTGTTGGGTGTGTAAATGTTTAGAAGTCATGCTAGATTTGGTGTAGGTGTCCATAAATCTGGGATTGAGCTCACTAGCTTGGCAGTCAGTCTTTCCACCTCCGTGGAAGCGTAATAAATGCAATTGGAAGGATGGATTGACCGATAGACTGATAAAACCATATGTTGGATTGGTTGTGTCTCATGTGATTTTTGGCTAAGTGTAAACCACTGCCTGTGTAAGTCTGATAAACCCAACTGGAAGGATGGCTTGGTTGGTATCCTGATAAACCCATCTATTGGATTTCCTGTGACTTGTATAAACTTTGGCTATGTGTAAATCACTGCCTATGTAAGCCTGATAAACCCAACTATGTTGGCTTTGCTGAGTTTCATTGTATCCTTGGCTATGGGGAAGTCTACTAGTGTTCCTTATTCCTTGCGGAAATCATGCCTAGATCGAGGGTGGCAGTGTTGCTAAGAGATTTATGAACACACTAGCCTATGGTTGGGTGGAACGTTGAAGAAACATAGCTAGTTGAGGGACAAGATTCTAATAAATATAAGTATTTCTTGTGTTTCAATCCCTGCAACTGTACTTGTTTATAAATGAATATGAATATGATGAATGCTTGAATGGAATGTATTTGATGTAGATATATATTTCATGAATGATGTATATGTGTATGTAGTTTTATTTCAATGAATTTTCTAAGTTGTTATGAAGAGATTGGTTGGACTAGTCATGGCCTGGATGTTGGAAATTAGTTTTATACTTTGAAATTTTCCTTAGTAGGTCGAAATTCCGCAGGTTTAACCTTTCTGCAACTTGCAGGATGTGGGATGCGGGATACGGGATCTGGAAAAGTTCTTCAGAAATTTCAATCTATGTATTTTCCCTTCCGCAACTTGCAGGATGTGGAATGCGGAAAAGTCATTTTGTGAAATCTGCATTTCCGCAATTTCCTTTCCACAATTGCAGGATGTGGGATGTGGGATGCAGAAATGTTGTCTGGCGAAATCTGATTTTCGCAATTTGTAGGATGCAGGATACGGGATGTAGAAATGACTTATGGTAAATTTTGATTTCCGCAACTTCAATCTCCACAACATGCATTCTACATGTGGGATGTGGAATGCAACATGTAGGATGCATGGTGCAAGAGTGAAATTTTTATATGTTTTCGATTCCGCAAGTGAATCTCTCACACTATTGATTTTCTATGGGATGATTCTCCACCATTCGTTCTCTCTACAATTAGGGAAGATAAAGAGTTATACACAGTCTGGCTAAGAATGTTAGCAGGGGAATTCTTGCTTATGTAGATCTTTAAAAAAAAAAGAATCGATAATCATCATACGCATGCAAAATTAGAGATAGGTAACTCAGGTAGAAGATTTGGTTCGCGTTCTCTCCTCTGGGGAGGGGAGGGGGCATGACAAGTTATAGATCTGAAAATCTTCTTTAAAAATCAGTCCCTAGTATGCACTGTTATTGTTTTGAATTTTCAATGAAGTCTACAGTTATTTTTCTTATCATGTGGTGACTGTCTATGTTTTCCATGTATATGAAATCTTTACATACACATTGTTTGATAACAATATGATGACACATGAATCTTGGAACAATCATTCCATGCTCTAAGACAAAGAATCAGTTCCAAAAATTAGTTTAGACAAAGATACGACAAAGTGTTTGGCAAAAGATACCACCCAAGCCATGTGATAGTTAACATGAATATTCAGATATGGACTGTTGGGTTTATATAGTGACATCTAGATATGTACATTTAAGTGTTTGATAACTTTCCCCAACCAAAAATACATAACCAGTCCATTCCAAATTCCAAAAATTACCCAACTCTTAGCAAGGTCTTTACAGTTGGGTTCAGTCATTATTTGGAGGGCGGACTAGATCAGCTTACAATAGATGACCTACTCCATCCTTTTTTATAATTATTTATGCTATAGTTTGAGTTAGGGAGATAACTAGGACTATCCCAAAAAGGCCACACTCATGGGATGTGTTAAAGATAGATACAATACATTATAGAGAGTCGACAGATCCATACACAATAAGGATATATAGTTTGGCCATAAACCTAGCATATCCAAGCATATCTAATATATTCTGAAAATAGGCCTGCTCTCAAAAGGTAGTATCCTGCAACCTGTCTCATGTACCATAATTACAAGAAAAAACCTTTAACATGCATCTATTTTTTCTCCTTCCCTTGCCTCATAAATATCATAAAATGATAAATCCCCCAAAATACTTACACAACAGTTGAGTGGAGGTAGGATATTGATTGCAGGTTCAATTTTGGTGGCTATAGAGACCCATGTTTAAGCTCTAGCTTTTGTTATGAACATATTAGCAACTGATTTTCACATTTGGGTTCATGTTGCTCCCTTGCACGACACCTTGTGGTTTTCTAAAGGGAGAATTTTTTGGTCTGCTAGTGTTGCTTTGTAAAAGAAAGTTTTGCAATAGGTTGTCCACTTGATTATGATTTCTCTAATGGTAGGAGTTTCAGTTTTCAGATAGGGGTTTACTATTTTATCTGAGGTTCCACCTTGTGGTGGTGCTCTATCTGTTGAATTTTTTCTTTTGTAAAAATATATGTCTTCAATGTTTTATAACTAAAAAGTAGAAGCATGTTCCAAAAAAGGTTATTAAAATTTAATATAATGAATAGTGAAATAGGGCCACTATAATAATCCCCAAAGATACAACAAATGTCTATAGAGAGTATGAAAGATATGCATCCCACAACACACATAAATGCTCTATGGAAGTTTCTGGTAATCATTGTAAGTGGTAATTAAAACTTAAGATTTCTTTTCTTAATAGATGGACACTAGGCTCATGTCTAGCTCGTTTAACTCCGATCCCTTGGCACATACACTCCCTAATTTTCTAGGCAGAGTGAACAAAGAGTATCAAACTTCTCTACTTAATGCAGATTCCATAAGTACAACTAGCAAGGTAAGACTCAAGAGTACAATCATGTTCACTCCATTCATATCCGCAGGTGACCCAATGGGGGGAAATATGACTTCTAATACATTATGTGAAATGTACAGTGAAGGAAGTTCCCAAGCCATCTCTAAGCTAAGCTGAAAAATTACAAGAATAAAATAAAATACATCACAAAATTATAAAAATGTGAGCTTATCTTACAAGCAAGCAGTAGTCCATCCATGCATATGTAGATAGGAAGTAGTTTTGTAAGATAGGGTTTACAAAATTACATAGAATGCATATGTGGATAATATTCATAAAAGACATGTTAGAATTAGGAGGGAGAATATTCATAGGTATGGTAAAAGAATCAAGCCTTGGGTTTTTATTCAACAAAATTGTGGTACCGAGCAATTTTTTATTTCACTCTTGAACACAGCTTGGTGGTGTGAGAAATTATGGAAAATAAAAGCCCCCATTAAACAAGAATCTTTATGTGGCTATCAATTGTGAACAAGGTTTTAACTTGGGAAGTTCTGCAATGGAGTCTAGGCATAAACATGGAGTATGTATTCTATATAGAGGAGATGAAAAGTCAATAGAACATTTGATCATCAAATGCCCAAATATACAAAACATGTTTGGTTAGAACTGGAGCAATTCACAAGAGTGAAGAATATATGGGTTGGGAACTCTGTTGAAGAATGTTTGAAAAGTTTGATGAGACAAAAAGAGCTCAAGGAATGGAAACATGTGCCATGTATGACTATATGGGACTTGTACCTAGCAAGAAACTCATTTCTATTTGTGGAAAAAGTTGTAATACCGTCATTCCAATGTTCTTATCAAATCAGATCCATGGCCATAGCTTAAACCTTACAGACTTCCAGTCATTCAAGAAAAGATAGACAAATGGAGAATTTGGTCATCATTAAAGAGTAGGTATGGGGGTTCTTTTATGGAGCAAGGCAAGGTCCTTGGGATAGTAGTAATGCAGGTTGTATTTTGTTTTTAACTGAGAATCCCAAATTCCAATCAACCATAGCGATATAAGATAAAATATGGGCCTAGGGTTCCAAAATGCACCCCACGTCACATGAAGCACACCCCTAGCATGTTGTAAATAGTTTTGGAGCAACCCAAAATATAATATCCCATGCACCTCAAAATCTCTTAGCTAATTAATGTATATATTGAGGGTTAGGGATCTTGGGAGATATTAGCAGTTTAGATAAATAAAAAGAAAGAATGGGGTTTAAGTGTTTAAATAGATATATAGATAGAAGGAGAGAGGAATTCAAGATAGGGGTTCAGAGAGGGAGAGAGAGAGAAAAAAAAGGTTTACACTAAGAGAGATTGGGGGTTAGGGGTTTACATAGAGATTGTGAGCTAGAGAGAGATTGGGGTTAGGGGTTTACACAAACACACACACACACACACACACACACAGATTGGGGTTAGGGGTTTACAGAGAGAGAGAGAGAGAGATATTGGGGTTAGGGGTTTACAGAGAGAAAGAGAGAGAGAGAGATTGTAGGCTAGTGGTTGAGAGAGAGAGAGAGAGAGAGAGAAAGAGAGAGAGATATTTGGGTTAGGGGTTTACAGAGAGAAAGAGAGAGAGAGATTGTAGGCTAGTGGTTGAGTGAGAGAGAGAGAGAGAGAGAGAGAGAGAGAGAGAGAGAGAGATACTGGAGTGTTAAGGTTTAAAGAGACAAATATTATGGGTTAGTGGATTATAGAGAAAGAGAGAGAAATATAGATAAATATTGGAGGTTAGGGGTTTAGAGAGAGAGAGAGAGAGATAGAGATAGAGAGAGAGAGAGAGAGAGAGAGAGAGAGAGAGAGAGAGAGAGAGAGAAAGAGAGAGATAGCTTCCAGGTTAGGGATTTAGAGAGAAAAAAGGGGTTAGCTGTTTGGAGAGAGGTTTGGAGATGGAGATAGACTAACGGTTAAGTTTTTAAATAGATAGAGAGATAGATATTGGGTGTTAGGTTTTAAGATATATAAATAGATAGAGGGAGAGCTTTAGGGGTTTAGAGAGAGAGATTTTGGGTTAGGAGTTCAGAGAGAGAGAGAGAGAGAGATGTGTTAGGGATTAAGAGAGATATAAAGAGAAAGAGATTGGGGATTAATGGTTTAGAGAGAGAGAGAGTGGGTGAAGAATGGTGGTTAGTGTTTTAGAAAGAGAGGGAATGGTGGTTAGGGGTTTAGAGAGAGAGAGGTGGTTAAGAGTTTAGAGAGAGAGGAATACTGAGATATTTGGGGTGAGGGGTTTAGAATGAGAGAGAGAGAGAGGGAGAGATTTTAGAGAGAAAGATATTTTTAGGAAGAGAGAGATTTGAGGTTATGGGTTTAGAGAGAGACATAGAGAGATATTGGGGGTTATTGGTTTAGATATAGATAGGGTGAGGGGTTCAGACAGATAAAGACAGAGAGAAATTTGGGGTTATCGTTTTAGAGAGATATTATGGTTTAAGGGTTCTAAGAGGGATTCAAGATTAGGAGTTTAGAGAGAGAGTGAGAGAGATTAGAGATTAAAGGTTGAGATAAACAGAGAGAGAGATAGAGAGAGAGATTGGGGTTAGGGATTGAAAGAGAGAGAGAGATTGTGGGTTAGGGTTTTATAAAGATAGGTTAGGCACTTATATAGATAAATGGATAGATAGATAGATTTGGGAAACGATATTAATGGGAGACAGAGACAGGTTTAGAGAAGCAAATATTCAGCATTAGGGGTTTATATATATATATATATATATATATATATATATATATA
>LPNX010354193.1:7882-31215 GCA_001517045.1 Pseudotsuga menziesii
GGATGATGATGTTCATGATGTTGATGGTGATGATGATGATCATGTTGTTGATGATGATGATGATGATGATGAAGGTGATGATGAGGATGAGGATGAGGATGAGGAGGATGATGAAGATAACGATGATTAAGATGATGTTGATGTTGATGATGATGATGATGATGTTCATGATGTTGATGGTGATGAGGATGATGATGAGGATGATGATGGTGATGGTCACGATGTTAATGGTGATGATGATCATCATGTTGATGATGATGATGATGATGATGATGATGATGAAGGTGATGAGGATGATGATGATGATGTTGATGATGATGATGATGATGGTGAGGAAGATGATGTTGATGGTGATGATGATGATGATGATGATGTTGATGATGATGATGATGATGGTGAGGAAGATGATGTTGATGGTGATGATGATGATGATGATGGTGATGATGCTGATGGTGATGATGATGAGGATGACGATGATGGTGATGATGATGATGATGATGATGATGATGATGATGTTGATGATGATGATGTTCATGATGTTGATGATGAGGATGATGATGAGGATGTTCATGTTGATGATGGTGGTGATGATGATCATGTTGATGATGATGATGAAGGTGATAATGATGATGGGGATGAGGATGATGATGATGATGTTCATGATGTTGATGGTGGTGATGATGATGATGATGAATGATGATGATGTTCATGATATTGATGGTGATGATGATGAGGATGATGAGGATGATGTTCATGATGTTGATGGTGATGATGATGATGATAATGAATGATGATGATGTTCATGATGTTGATGGTGATGATGATGGTGATGATGATGATGATGTTCACGATGTTAATGGTGATGATGATGATCATGTTGATGATGATGATGATGATGATGATGATGAAGGTGATGATGATGACGAGGATGATGATGATGATGAAGAAGAAGATGAAGATGATGAAGATGATGTTCATGGTGATGATGATGATGATGGTGATGTGTAATGTCCCGGTTTTGACCCCGTTACATTAGATGTATAAATTGTAAGTGATCAGGGTGTGGAGCTAAAGGCCAAGGCCCCACTATTGATCGGTTATGTTATGTTTTGGATTTGAATTGTCACCGATGGTATATCGGGGCATGCAGAATATATTATGTTGGTCCACATGTAAATATGCATCTATAATTAATTAAATGAACCCGACCAGCTACGATCGCGGCAACTAAAATGAGAAAGGGGCATGATTTTCACAAGGATAAGGATGTGGGGAATTTGTCCAACTTTGGCCAATAGGGTGAAAAACCCATGTGTCTTCTTCCCTTGTTTTATTCCAACCACCTTTCATTAAGAAAGGCTGGTGGTGGTTGAGGCAGTTATGATCTTTGGGAGTGGGTTCGCAGGACTGTCAGTCCTCACCCACACGCACACTCCACCCACTGTTGACTTCACTAGGGAAGGAAAAACCTTCACGCACTCTCCCATTCGCGACCTCACGATTTGGCTGTTCATCTTCACGTAGGGAATGGTGGTTCATCCTCACGCACAGGAGTTTTCCTAGTTTTACCCACGCCGTTCCCCCCCCCCCCACGGATTTGCAAATGGTTCAGCTGTATTCTTCCCTCACGGGCTGATTGTGGGTTCTGCATTGTTGCTCACGCTCACCCACAGGCTGGGAGACGGTAATTTCTTCCCCAGCGTGGTCTGTGTATGTTTTCTTGGTGATCTCGTTGCCCAGGACATGCTGTGTTTTCTCACGTTGTGGCTGTGGTTGTAGGGGTCTTCCTTACATGTTGGGGGTTGATGTAAATTTTCCTGAGAGTCATTTTGGCCACGACAGGGCCAAGAATGACTCGGAATTCGTTTTCCCTGTTTAAGCTGTGACAGCTAAATTAATTGCCTGAGTGCAATGGTTGGTCTTCGGACTGTGAGAGGAGCAGGGATGTTGGCCTAGATTTGCTTGATAAACCTGGTGGCTGGAAACCACACAGACAGAGCTAGAGGGCTGGCCTTCTTCTCCATCACCCCTGAATAGCACTGGAAGGGAATGCAGGGCCTGAGGGACTGTGTAGCAGAGAAGGGACTGATTCCTTGTGTTGGGTGTGTTTGGGTGTCTTAGAGGTCAGGCTAGTTCTGGTGTAGGTGTTCTTGGCTCTGCAATGAGCTCACCAGCTTAGCATTTAGCCTTTCCCAACTCCTTGATGGCCTGATAAACCCAACTTTGTTGGCTTGGCTGTGTGTTTTGTATATCCTTGGATATGTGTAAGCCTGCTAGTTCCCTTATTCCTTGGAGAATCATGCCCAGCTCGGGGGTGGCAGCGTTGCTGAGAGATTAAGGAGCACGCTGGCCTATGGTTGGGTGGAACGTTGCAACGACGTAGCTGGTTGCGGAGCAAAGTTTTCATAAGATAAGTAATCTTGCCCATTTTTTCCTTCTGCAACCTTGTTTACTGTTAATGATATGATGAACATGTTAAAATGAAGGCTTGCTTGAATGTATGATGTTTTCGCTGTGCCTGATGGATGTTTGCATCTGTGCATGATAAATGTTCATGTGTGTATGTTTAAGCATTCTGTTTTAGAAAAATTTGTGAATGTACATGTTCATGGGGCTCTTAGCCCGAGTGTTTGAAGCTTGTAGTCGCGTCCTCTTCGCCGGGCGGAGGCATGGGGATGTGACATGATGGTGATGATGTTGATGGTGAGGATGATGATGAGGATGATGATGATGATGAGGATGATGATGATGATGTTGATTATGATGATGATGATGATGAAGATGATGATGGGAATGGTGATGATGATGATGATGACAACAATGGTGATGCTGATGATGATGATGAAGATGATGATGATGATGATGATGGCGATGGTATTGATGATGATGATGATGATGAGGAAGGTGATGATGATGCTGATGATGATGATGACGATGACGATGACGACGAGGGTGATGATTTTGATGATGATGACGGCGACGATTCTGATGATCATGTTCATGATGTTGATGGTGATGATGATGATCATGGTGATGATGATGATGATGATGATGATGATGATGATGATGATGAAGGTGATGATGATGACGATGGTGGTGATGATGAAGATGAAGATGATGATGATGATGATGTTGATGATGAACATGATGAAGATGATGATGATGAACATGGCAATGTTGATGATGATGATCGATGATCAATGATCATGGTGATGATGATGATGATGATGAAGATGATGATGATCATGATGATGATGATGACGATGGTGATGATGATGTTTATGATGTTGATGTTGAGGATGATGATGATGATGAAGATGATGATGATGATGATGATAATGATGATGATGAGGAAGCGGATGAGGATGATGATGATGAGGATGATGTTGATGATGATGACGACGACGATGGTGATGATGATGTTCATGATGTTGATGGTGATAATGATGATCATGTTGATGATGATGTTCATGATGTTGATGGTGATGATGATGATGAGGATGATGAAGATGACGATGGTGATGGTGATGATGATGATGATGATGGTGATGAGGATAATGATGATGACGATGATGATCATGATGATGAAGATGAACATGATGATCATGATGATGAAGATGAAGATGATGATGAAGATGAGCATTATGATGATGATGATGAATGCTATTTTGCTTTTTCAAAAGGTGCATGCGTTTTGTTCATTTACAACGTGCATGCATTTTTATTTAACTAAATCGCGCTCGTGTAGTTTTTAAATTCAAAAATTTATTCCCTCCAAAGGATAAGGCCGAGCCTCCACCCATGCTTTCATGGAATTCCTATGCCTATGTGTCTGCTTTGTACTTTGCTTTGGATTCAACATGCCTATGCCTTGGAGTATGATAAACCATGGCAAATTCAACATTATATCCAAATTTTCAATATGCTCGTGTTTAGAGGTTCATCTGATTATGCTGCACACCTCCATTTTTTATGAGATTTTAGAAACAGATATGGTTTTTTTACAGATTCTAAATATATAAATTTTAACAAGAATACATATTTTTTTCTATTTTTTTCTTATTTATCTTCTGTCATCACTCCTTAACTCAAAAAACACAGTGGTAGTGTTTCGTCCATATCTCTTTCGTTTCTCAACCATTTTAAAAACAAATTGTATGGTGCACTAAATAACACCAACCTCTACATGCTATAAAAAACCCATTTCCAAATAATTGCATTAATACATTCAAATGCTGCACCCACAATTGACGTATCGTTTTCGAGGCTTGATCTCTTAGATAATTAAAAAAAAAATTAAAAAAATTATTTTTATTATTGGAAAAATAGTCGTGCACTAGTCCTATATGTTCTCTATATGTATACCAGTTTTCGTAAGTTTATTCCATCATTTAGACACTCAGACGCTACACCACAAAAACATATACCTTATAATTTGTCCAAAAAATAAAAAGTGCCTTTTAAAATTTATCTAACTTTAGATAGTTAACAACATTTTCAATAGAAAAAAAATATATATTTGGAAAGGTCATTCAATTTCCTACATTTTTTGTTTTTTACTAATCGCAAGATTCATTGTGTAAGTGTCTCAAAATATGTGTCCAAGTTGATGGATGTCTGTTTTTTCAGTTTTGTATTGCATCTAACGCGCCAAAAGAGACCCTCAACTTCTTGCACACACCCTATTGTTCATTTCCTTAGGCATCATTTCTTGCTGCATTTACTGCACAAATAAACCTTTCTTGTTTCTATCAACTTCACATGTTGAAGTCTTCTACATAGCCACATCTTCCACACCATACGTTGCATTAACTGCAAGCATACCTTCACGCAAAACATTATGGGAATGTCACACTCCCATATCCTCTTCGTTCAAAAGTTCCTTTGTTTTAGAATGCACACTTTATTATTTATTTTCCTCAACCTACCGTTACAGATATTCCTGCTACTCTACTCCCTTTACATATGACAAAATCATCAATTTTCTTTCCTTCTCCTCTTCTAGAATTAAAGGATGCAAATTGAATTTTGTGCAATCTTTCTCAAATTTATAGGTATTATTTTTCCGAACATGCATAACCCTTCTATCAAACTACCAAGGTCTTCCCAACAAAACATGATATGCATCCATGGGAAGAGCATCAAACAAATTATTGTCACTATAACTTGCAAGATTAAAAGAAATCGAGCATTGCTCCCTTATAATGACCCTTTCCCATATTGCAACCATGACACCCTATACACCTCTAAATGAGGGGTACACATTAAATTCAATTTATTAACAACGTCTTTAAACACTAAATTTCCAGAACTACCACTGTTATCACTCAAAATTTATCCTTTGGTTGTGGAAGGATAGTTCCAAGGTAACCTTTCAAACCAACCTTTAGGAGGAAAGCTGGCTTCTTTCCTACTAGAGAGGGATACCTCAATCAAATGGATACAATGGCTAGAAATACTCTTACATAAACAAATTTAGTGACGATAATGGCTTAAACAAGAGGATATCATTAGGAATGGAGACAAAACCACAAGTTATTATAGATAATAGGGAATTTGCAACAAGATTTCTTCATAGAGGTGGATAGTTACTCTTTCATAGTTGAGATCCTATTATTCTATTGATAACCAAGAAAAATGAACATTCCATTAATATGGTCACTAAAAGATGAACTAAATATTAACTTTAGAGCAAATTTTCTTGTGAATACTTGAATCGAGTGAAGCAGAGCATATGGTTATGAATTTTGATTCAATATAAACTTATTCAAGCATGAAAGATAACACAATGGAAAAGATAATAGGAAACACATTCACACGAGAAAGGGAAATACATATTGCAAAACAATAACATGAGAATCTCTTTTATGAAAAAATCCTTGCTTGGCTCTACAAATTTTATTAACTTGAAAATGCTTAGTTACCAAATCGAGTCTCACTCTCACAGGTTCCAACCTCAATTACATTGTAAAACATGCTTTTATACATCAAAATGCTCCTTGAGCTGATACCTAACTACCTATTCTAAAAATAGACTTCTTGTAACCACCTTATTACATATGTCATATAACTAAACAAATGAAATCTCCCTAAATTCTAGAAAGTATTTTACTCCACTTTGAAGTGGATCTTCATGTTCAACATGAAAATTAGAATGGATGACTTCATCAATGCATCCTATACTTCATTTTCCCAAAATTTTCAATAGTTTTCCATAGATCTCCAGATGACACTTCATGATTTTCCATCTCTTTAGCCAATACTCTTAACTCCATATGATCTACATAAGAAATAGGTAACATCTTGGAACCAATAATTCTGAATGAATCCAGTATCTCAAAATCCATAGCTAACTTGTCAATTATAACTTTCCCAGTTAGAGACTAGGTCATATCTTCAAACTTTCTATGATCCAACCTAACATTGACCAACATAGCCTCATATTCAGATTGAGATATCAATTACCATCTTCATCCCAAAAGGAATGGAGTCCTTTCTGAAATAGCTTTGAAGTGGACTAAAACTCTAAAACCCACATGAATTCTGGAAATTAACCACAGTAAAATTGAATATTGATTGATGATTTAATTACAATGATGAGAAAACCTTTTATAGGTAAAAAATACACCGTTTCACTGAAAGGGTGTGATCCTATGTTTTAATTAATACTACATTAACATTAAAATAATTGCTTGTAATATTAGATACATAACATTGCCTTCGTCTTTTAGAAAGCTTTGTCCTCAAAGCAAGGGTAAGGACGGATACTGTTGACGAAACTGTTCTGTCTCCCATGATGCGTCTTCATCTGGAAAATTCTTCCACTTAACGAGATATTCCTTGAGTGTTCTAGAATGGAGTTTTCTTTCTCGGATTGCAATGATTGCCTCAGGTTCCCAAATGACCCTTCCTTCTTCATCTAACATAGGAAGTATTGTTTTTACTATTTGATGTTTACCCAACATTTTTTTGAGACATGATACATGGAAGACATTGTGGATACGACTTTTATTAGGTAACTGTAATTTATATGCCACTTGACTAATTTTACTGGATAATCTGGTATGGTCCATAGAAATTTGGGCCCAACTTGTGTTTCCATCCACTTTTAAGGGATACCTGTTTATAAGGTTGGAATCCTATGAATACCCAATCTCCTACTTCAAATTCTCTTTCGGTTTTGCGTTGATCTGCTTGTTGCCTCATGCGATTCTGTGCCATGATTAAGTTATCCTTTAGTAATTCAATTGTTTTTTTGGATTTCTCTAGTTGGTTCCTTACTTTTGGAACATTACTGTCGTTCAAAACTAACTCCTTCCAATTTGGAGGTTCATACCCATATAACACTTGGAAAGGGGTCATTTTTGTGGAGGTGTGGTATGTTGAATTGTACCACCATTCTGCTAAGTGTAACCATTGAGACCAATTGTTTTGTTTATCTGTTACGAAACAACGTAGATATGCTTCTAAGCATTTATTTACGACTTCAGTCTGACCATCTGTTTGGGGGTGGTAAGCTAAGCTCATATTGAGTGATGTACCCATTTGTTTAAAGAATTCCCTCCAAAATTTTCCATTAAATTTTGCATCTCTGTTGCTGACGATGACTTTTGGGAATCCATGCAATTTGTAGACATTTTTTCAAAATAATTCTGCAATTTGTTTTGCCGTGTCTGTTTTTTTTATTGCCATGAAGTGAGCAAATTTGGTTAATCGATCGACCACTACAAGGATCTTGTCCTGTCATTATGACGGAGGTAACCCATCGATGAAATCCATTGATATCTCTTCCCATTTCTAGTTTGGAATGTGTAGGGGTTGCATTAACCCTAGGGTTAAAACATTTTCACTTTTGTTTCTCTGGCAATTGTCGCATTCTGCCACATATTGTTGGATATATTTTTGCATTCCCTTCTAGAAAAATGACCTTCTTGCATTATAATAAGATTTGAAGAATCCTACATGTCCAGCGGCTGGTGAATCATGGGATTCTTTTATTGCTTTAACCTTGAATTTAGAGTTTGAGTTCAAATAAATCCTCCCCTTATACCAAAGAATATCATTTTTTCCATTCAAACTTGGGGTCACGGTTGGAGTTGTTAATTATAGTGCTTGTTTCTGGGTCCTTGGGGTATTCACTTCATATTTCATTCAGCCATTCTGGAATTGCAACTGAGATGGAGTAAGAGGTAATATCCTCATCTTTTCTTGAGAGTGCATCTGCGACTACATTTTCCTTCCCTTTTTTGTGTATTATTTCCATGTTGAAAGCATCAATTTTTTCTATCCACTTCTGTTGTTCTGTGGACAACGTTTTCTGTTGAAGTAGGTATTGAAGACTATTATGGTCTATGCGGATCATGAATTTGCTCCCTAAGAGGTATTGTCGCCACTTTACCAATGCCTGCATAATTGCCAACATTTCTTTATCATATGTAGACTTCAATTGTTCTTGCTTGTTTAATTTCCTGCTCTCAAAAGCTATTGGGTGTTCATCTTGCATTAGTAATGCTCCCAACCCATAACCTGAAGCATCACATTCTATCACGAATGGTTTGGAGAAGTCTGGGGTAGCTAATACAGGTGTGGAGGACATAATTCCTTTTAAGGCTTCAAAACATTTTTCCGCTTCTTCATTCCGATGGAATGCATTCTTTTTTAGAAGGTTGGATAAGGGTGCGGTTATGTGTGCATAATTCCTAATGAATCTTCTGTAGTATCCCGTTAGCCCAAGGAATCCTCTTAACTTAGAAATGTTTGTAGGGTTGGGCCATTCTGTGATGGATTTGATTTTTTCTGGATCAACCTTGACTCCTTCTTTAGATATTACGTGTCCAAGATAGCTCACTTCTTCTTTACCGAACGTGCATTTGGACATCTTGGTGTAGAACTGATTTTCTTTTAAAAATAGAGAGCACATGTTCTAGGTGTGTGAGATGATCCTTCCATGTCTTACTATATATAAGGATGTCATCGAAAAACACTAATACAGACTTCCTTAGGAATGACTGGAATAGGTTATTCATGGTTGCTTGAAATGTCGCTGGGGCGTTAGTTAGCCGAAAAGGCATTACCTTAAATTCGTAATGTCCCTCATGGGTTCGGAAAGCTGTCTTCGCCACATCTTCTAGCCTTACTCTGATTTGGTAATATCCTGACCTTAAGTCTAATTTTGAAAAGTACCTTGCGCCATGCAGTTCGTCCAACATTTCATCAATAAATGGAATGGGGAATTTGTCTTTAATAGTTATTTTGTTTAGTCCTCTATAATCGATGCACAGCCTAAATGATCCATCCTTCTTTTGTACTAGTACTACTGGTGCAGCATAAGGACTTCAACTTTCTGTAATCACTCCACATTTCAATAAATCACAGATTAATATTTCAATCTCTGTCTTATGGTGGTGTGGATACCTATAGGGTTTAACATTGACAGGGCTGGATCTTGACTTGATTTCGATGACATGCTCGATCTTCCTTTTTGGTGGTAACCCCATGGGGAGGGCTTCGAATACTTTTTTGTATTTTTGGATTAATCCTTGGATCTCTGGATGATCTTGTTTAACTACTTCTGAAGTTAATAATTCCATCTCCTGGCATTGTACAACATATGCTGGTGCTCCTTTTCGAATTAGCTTCTCCATTTTGTGGGATGACACAATTTGCGTGCGAGGGGGTTGGAACCCATATAATTTGTATCTTTCTCCTTGCCATTTAAAATTTATAAAGTGTTATTTGTGGTTTACTGAGTAGGTACCTAGTGTTTGCAACCACTAAATTCCTAATACTGCATCAACTCCTCCTAAGGGCACTGCATAAAATTCTGACTCAAGGTTATAGTCTTGTATTTGCAGCTTAACTTTGTGGCATTTCCCTACTTTTTTGATCTTCTTTCCATCTGCTACCATTACTTTCATGTTGGGTACTGGATATATGAAAAGTTTAAGCCTCTTTGCAACACTTACGTCGATGAAATCATGGGTGCTTCCTGTGTCGAATAGGACTGCAACATTGTTATTTTTTATATGCCCTTTTAATTTTAATGTTTGTGGTTGGTGTATTCCTGTTATGGCTGCAATTGATATTTTGGGAGTTTCTTCATCTTTTGAATCTGACAAGGGATTTTCGATGTCACGAGTTTCTCCTATGTCAGATTCATTGCTATCTGACTTGTCTTCTTCTTCTGCTTCACATTGATATAAGTTCTTGGTGGTGTCTTTTTTTAAACATCTGTGACTTGGGTCCCACTTCTCTCCGCAATACTTACACTTTCCTTCTTTCATCCGTTAGGCTTCTAAGGTGGTTTTGTTGTCATTCCTTAGATGTGGTGGCTAGTATTTGGTGTCGGTTTTTGTATTTGGAATAGACCTTCTATCTTTGTCATGGTTTTTGTTCCATGCTTTTTTTAATTTTTCTTCAATGATTTTTGCCTTGCGTCTTGATTTGACCAAGGTTGATACCTTTAGTAGCTCTAGTTCATCTCTTATATAGGGTTTTAGTCCATACACATAAGTCTGGAGGCGTTGACTATCTGTGAGTTCTGGCACACGTGTCGCCAGGGCTTCCCATTCGTCGGTGTATTCATCAACATCACCTTTTTGCTGCAGTCTGGTAAGTTTTTCGAAGAAGTCTTTTTCTTTTAAGTCTTCAAACCTCTTAAAGAAATCGTTTTTGAATGTTCTCCACTTGCGCTTAGTTTCCTGTGTTGTAACCTTCCACCACATGTACCAGTTGTAAGCCCGCTCTTCTAGTTGCATAGAGGCATATTTTATCATTTCCTCGTCAGCTGTGATATTGTGTATGGAAAAAAATTCTTTTTCCTTGTTGATCTACGCCACGCTCTGTTTTGTGTCTCCATTGAATTTTGAAAATTCTAACTTGGGTTTCATTTGATATCCATTCCTTTTTGGAGGAGAAAGTGACTGCTCATGATTTGGAGAGAGATCGTGATTGAACTCTTCTTGTGGACTTCCTCTTTTGGGATGGATTGTCTTATGGTGCCTTGAATTTGAGGATGGTTGGTGTTCCTTTGACATATTTCACACTAATGTAGTAATTGTGTTTTCCAAATGATGCTCGAGTTTTCTTAACCCGGATTCGAACAATACTATGATGTTTCTTTTTACACCTTCCATCTCCCAAGATACTGCTTGGTTGACTTCTTTTTTGACAGTCTCTGATAGTTCTCCTTTGATTTGGTTGAGTCTTGAGTGTAAACCCTCAATATTTTTAGAACCTTGGGCTTGGTTAAGCTCTAACTTTTCCATTCTTCTTGTGCAGGGAGGAATTTTGTTTTATTAAGAATGGTGAGATTTAAGGAATAATAATTAATTATTATATAATAAAATCTTTATTTTCCCTTAAGTTTTGTAAAATGTGAGTAGATTGGGTGGTTGGGAGGGATGAGTGTTACATTCCCCACCTAAGTTCAAATCTCACTTTCTCTTTACAAGTAATTATTTTGCACTTTATATTCAAACCCAAACCCACTTATTAAGAAACCATGTGTGGTTTCACTTTTACCCCTTTTTTTGCTTTACTTTTTTGGGGGGGGGTTACTTTTACCTTTTATTTTTTTTAAGGACAAAGTCCTATTTTTTAGGGAGGCCCTAGAAGCTTGAATAGTAACCTCGGTCTGATACCACTTGAAGCGGACTAAAACTCTAAAACCCACATGAATTCCAAAAATTAACCACAATAAAATTGAATATTGATTGATGATTTAATTACAATGATGAGAAAACCTTTTATAGGTAAAAAATACACCGTTTCACTGAAAGGGTGTGATCTTATGTTTTAATTAATACTACATTAATATTAAAATAATTGCTCATAATATTGCTCGTGAATAAGTCTTTGAAAGACTTGTTGTAACATCTGGTCATCTTTTGCTTGGACACTTTCAATATGATGATGTTTTCCAATAATTTTCCTTGCCCAAGTTATCACTGTAATCATGTCTTTAATGCCCATTTTTTAAACTATTCTCCAGAAAAATTATTGAGAAAAATTATAGTATTATGAGTTGTTTCTGTTGGATTTTTGTCCAAGGTTTCCTTCATGACTTTATAGCTCTGCCTTACTACACTGATTAGCCGCTTCTTTGTCTTTAATGAAATTTAAATAAGGTTTGATTTTGGTAGCCTCAGTAATAATCATATACAAAAAAATATGTTTGTCCCCTTGTAGTGGTAACTTCCATGGAACATTTTCTTCCATTTTCCATTTTTCTCAAGTAGTTCTTTATTTTTATTCCGAAAGAATCTCTTTTCCTCTTCCTTCCTTTTAACTACTTCAGCTAGTTTTTATTTATTTTCTGGTTCTAATCCCTTTATCTCTTCATCTCTCAAGCTAAATTGTGACATAACTTGAACTATATTTAGGTGCTTGTTTCTTTACTTGGATGACCTGTTTCCACTTGTCCTTTCTTCTCCTTCTCCTCCCTTTCCTTTGCCAAAATTATTTGATTTTCATTTAAGACATCAATTTTGGATTTAAGGAAATCTCTTTATTTCTCCCATTGGCACTGCTCTCCAATAAATTTCAATAATTTATATTTTTTTCCATTTAATTCTTGAGACAATGATTCTTTTTCTTTCTCCAAAATTGTCAATTCAGATGCCTAAATCAACTGGGTAGTTGGAATTTTTTAGTTTTTTCTTTAGCAGCTGGATAATGTTTTCTTTCTCAACTAATATCTTATTTGTATCTTGTCCTCTAGTAGGCTCACTATCCATAGCTAAAATATCAACCCAAAGCTTTTTAATTTGTTGTTGCTATGTCATTTTCAATTTTCTCTTGCTTTAGTTGATTTTCTAATCTTGATACTATAGATTGCAATTTGGAAACCTTTAATGTGGATTTCAAAAATTATGTATAAATCACTTCTCCAGTCTTCTTATGTAGATGGATCTTGTTTAGAACTGGAATTTTTGGTAAATTGAGTCTCATTTCTGAAACTATATCTTGAGTAACCACTGCCAAATTTAAGGTATTTTTCACACGATCCTTTACAGTGACCAATGGAATTTCTTTATCTGAAATATCCCTCACCTTCGGAAAAATATTCAAATATTTTTATGAAGAAATCTTTTTGTCTTGTCCATATATCGTATACAAGTCCTTTCTAGACTTGTACCTATCACAGGAGCCACTCTAATGTGCTTCTACAAATATATACTCTTGCATTTGTACAATTGGGCATTGAACCTTTTCCCTCATATTCCTACCTTCAACTTCAACCACCTCTCTGTCTGAATTTGTTTTTGGTCTCTTTGATTTTTCTAGCTCTTCATCCTCAGTCTCAATTGTCTCTAAAAAGCTTCTCTTGCCAATAATTTTAGCTTTAGTGGGAGTTGGTATTATTATAGCAGCTAATTTCATTGTGGTAGAGGGATTTTCCTGTAGGATTTATGAACTATCTACATTAGGATAATATTCCATTAAATTAGCTCTTTGATCTAACCCTTCTATCTCCTGGTGATCAAATGCTTTGTTTTTATTCTATTGCCTCCTATGTGATAAGATATGATGATGATCATAATTAATTTTTGTAGTTTTCATAAAATTCATATCCTAGAGAAAACCTTCAATTATTGGGAGAGAATCTTTGTTCTTCACAATAAAAGGACCTACCTTTGGAGGAAATTTGATCTCTAAAACCTTCCTTAAATTCAAAAAATGCTCATTCTCTACAATGAGATTTTTTATGATATATTCCAAAGAAAAAATTCTAGGTGTTAGGAATGCAGGTAAAATGTATGTCTCATGCACAAAACCATATACTCTAATAATAGTGTGTTCCTTTAGAAGGAACCAGTCTCCAACTCTTATATCTAGACTAAATTGCAACATTTCCTCCATTTCTAGTAGCACTCTGGGTAGCTTATATTGAAACATTACTCTATACACCCATGGAATAATAAGGTTCATATAATTAAATGTTTTATTCTTGATTTCAAAAGTGAATACTATCTCTGGAAACTGCAAATTTTCTTCATTGGAGAACAAAAACATTCTGACCACTAAGATTGAAATATGAAATGTCTTCTCATGTGGAAATTCACTATCTGTGAATGAATTTTTTCAGCTACAAATTCATCAAAATTATGGCAACAATACAGACTAGACTCAGACTCAAGATGATGCATATTCAATCGAAAAGGAAGACTCAATATGACCTTAGGGATAAACCTATCACTGTCCAACCCTAAAAAAATACTCAATGGGGAAGGGACCCACTGGGATTCCTCATTAAACAAGTCAATGCCAAGGGGAAAAGGCTCATTTTCAATAGAAACTTTAGGATTAAGACTCTTGGATAAAAAGGATAGTTTCTCCTTTGTTGCAGCATGCATATATTGCTCAATTACACTTTCCTTCACAAAATATTCCAGGTTTTGGGTGAATGGCTAAGGTACTTCTAGCGCATCTCTAACAACCAGTGAATTTATGGGGAAATCATTTTAGATTGGTTTGAGTCCATTATAACCTTTTCATATTGAGAGTAATTAGATGCACACTAGGCAACAAAATCTAGATAATTAAGGGTTTGGTTTGGAAAATAATAATGAAAATGAGACCTATATACGTCGTGCAAGTCAATCCCCTATGTTTATAAGGTTTTTAATATTCTCTTTAACTCATGTACTGGACCGAAAGAGAGGACTATGTCAAAAACATCTTCGTCCTTGTCTTAAAAAATCTCATATGATTTACGAAATTCTCTACCCCATTCTTCAACTTCACCTTCCCCTTCCATTTTTAAAATTAACTTAGCGGGTTAAGATACAGGGCCTACTTGGAAAATGACGGTTGGAAAAAGTGAATCCAACTCAACTTCCATGTGTTAGGATTATTAATCCTCCCTTGTCCAATTTGGTCATATGTCTAAATCGGGAGTCATGTCTAAATCAGGAGTCCATCTAGTCTATTTATAGTCATTAAAACCATTGGGTCCACTTGGCCTAATTAGGGCACATGTTTGAGTTACTAAAGTGCAGGGAACACTAATTGAGGCTCACCTCCACTGATTGCACTTAATTGCATCAGTTTAAGAGCCTCCTAGACCAATCCCTACAATTTAGGAGCCACTGGGAGTGCCAAAACCAACCAAGGTCAGTTCAGTTCAGTTGATGACTAGTTAAGCTAAGTTAGGAGTCAGTTACATTCAGTTCTAGTTCTCTACATTCAGTTAGCGCTAGGTTTACTTGACTGCACTCAGGAGGGGTGCATTTATCACCTACCACAGTCAGTTAGCCTTATTCAACACTGAATGTAACACTTTAGTTGTGTTTTAGAACTCCGATGAACTCCAATTATGGTTTAGACAAGGTCAGTTAACTATTGAGTCCTCCGATAGTGATCTAGACAAGGTCTTAGTTACCTACAGTCAAGTAGAGTCTAATCAATTCGAATTTCCTCATGTGGATTCCAATTTCTTGTGGCTATTAAATCCATTGTACTTCATTGTAATTATTATCTAATTACTCTTTGATTAATGAAAAGCATTCACAGCTGCAAGCCATTTTTGCACTGTTTCATTCTTTAATAACTGAGTAAATTGTGTGATCTATCATGTGAGTTGTGTGTTTGTCCACAGATATATGTGCTCAATTTAATATGGTATCATAGCCTCGGTGAACAAGGCACTTCTCCTCCTTATATCTCCTACTTGATCATTTTTTGAGCAAAACTGCTCCTTCCAGCACTGCGCCAGAAGCAGATCTTTTACCACTTAATACCCCAAGAAAAGGAATTGTTGATCAAGATTGATTTATTAAATAAGCTAGGTGTGAAGAAAATTCCAAAAGTACAGGTTGTTTGACCTTACAGTGCTTTTTTTTGTTTTGTAGGTACAACTTCGAAATGAATTCATTAGTTTCTCTTCTCACCCGATCCTCAGACTATTATGAATGGAAGGTGAAGATTATTGTATTTCTGAATAGACAAGATCTCTTTTGGGTGTCTGATGGATTTGGTAGAAATTATTTTGAGAGTGAAAATGACTGGCTAAATGCAAAGGATGCAGCTTTTGAAATAATGAAACTTGCTCTTTCTCCTAGCTTGCGCTACCGCAGTAGATCTATTAAAAATCCACAGGAACTCTGGACAAGATTGGGAAGAACCTTTGGAATGATTGACGAGGATCATAATAGAACTTTGGAGAGCACATCCAGCACCATAAGCATCCTTGATCCAAAAATATCGGCCTCCACTCTCTTTGATGAAGTTGTTCAAGATGAAGAAGAAGCATAAGTTTTTACATAGTCAATTTGAATTGAAGACAGTCTCCATGCAGTGACTCCTTCTCCTGATGCTCCGGAAGTTCATGAGATCTCTGATATCTCATCTTTTCATATTGATGAAATAGAAGAATACATTCGAATGTCTGATATTGAAGAAAAATTCAGTTGCACTTCCACGCAAACATTCACTGGTGATTTTCCTTTAAATTCTGTGCAAAATTTACCAGTAATTGCTTCCGAAAGTGAAGATAAATTTGATTTTTATCCCTCTAATGTTGCTTCTGGTGTGCAAATATGTGATACCTTGGATATTTTTGAAGAAATATTAGATTACCATAGTGATCCATTCGCTCCCCATGATCTAGATTTTCCAGCAAATTCTTGCAGGATTGCATGCACCAAAATTCAGAATTTTGAAGAAGAAGAAAGCTGTGCATCCACCGTCTCGGTTAACCATTTATTTGAGTCTGATATTCACCATATTGGTTATGATATGATCTTATTTATATCTGATATGATATTTCTTGGTTTAATATATCAAATTCATAATCTTTTAGTACTGCTTGTAGCTGTTCTCATCAATGGTGTGAAGAAACAAGTACCGCAAGTCTCCTACAAAACTACTGCTGGGGATTTGATTCCATTTCACAGTTTTGGATCTATTTTGAACCTATTTAGATCTGATTTAATTTATGATATGATATTATTTGGTTCATATTTCAAAATCCAATATCTTTCATTCATGCTTGTAGCTGCTCTCACCAATTCCGGTGTGAAAAATCAAGTACCACACTTTCTCTTCAAAACTGCTGATGGGGATTTGGTGTTAGTTTCCTCATATGAGGTTGCTGATATTTTATTATGTGATTCATTAGCTATTTTAGAATCTATATCAGACTATGGAGCTCAATCATTCACTCTCAACAGTCCCAGTGCTTCTCTACCATTGATCACATGCTCATCTCCTCACAGAACTACTAAAGAGGAAGATTTTCTGCATCCACCTGGAAACTTGATCCTAACACTTGGGGCTGTTCTTACCACTCATGGTTTTCTGTTCATGGATGCAACATATCATTTTCTTGAGTGTTACTCACATGTTCTGAATCCTGAAGAACCTTTTCTCACTTATCAGTTGACTTTAGTTGCTCTACATGGGTCTAGTATTCATCTGACAACTGTCTATATTTCTGATTTAGTTGAGCATATCATTCTTCTTCCAAAGAGGAAGATTCCTCCAGACATAATTATGGAGAGGTTCACATGCAAGGCCCCAGGATACCTGTGCACAGAAGAACCAGATTGATCCTGATTCTACCTGCTTAATTAGAGGGGGGTATTTTTTCCCATGTGGTTTTTTCCCCAGCACCTTGTTTTTGAGCAGTTACTTTACTTTACTTGATGTAATGGGTGACCTATGGTCTTAGTTACCAGGGCCCACATATTTTCCAAGTTAGCATTCAGGGGGGTGGTTAGGATTATTAATCCTCCCTTGTCCACTTTGGTCATATGTCTAAATCAGGAGTCATGTCTAAATCGGGAGTCCATCTAGTCTATTTATAGTCATTAACACCATTGGGTCCACTAGGTTTACTTGACTGCACTCAGTAGGGGCGCATTTATCACCTACCACAGTTAGTTAGCCTTAGTCAACACTGAATTTAACACTTTAGTTGTGTTTTAGAACTCCGATGAACTCCGGTTATGGTTTAGACAAGGTCAGTTAACTATTGAGTCCTCCGATAGTGATTTAGACAAGGTCTTAGTTACCTACAGTCAAGTAGAGTCTAATCAATTCGAATTTCCTCATGTGGATTCAAATTGCTTGTGGCTATTAAAGCCATTGTACTTCATTGTAATTATTATCTAATTACTCTTTGATTAATGAAAAGAATTCACAGTTGCAAGCCATTTTTGCACTGTTTCATTCTTCAATAAATGAGTAAATTGTGTGATCTATCATGTGAGTTGTGTGTTTGTCCACAGATCTATGTGCTCAATTTAATACCATAAGTGTATGCATGTCCTCTATTGCACAAAATATACAAATGATATGTTTACACATGAATTACCTTTTTGTAATATCCCCAAAGGTGGTTTCAGGATCACAGGAGGCGGTTTCTCCCCACTACCTTTCATCTAGCGAAATGATTCTCCACACAACACATGAAAGATGGTAAATATTATGATGCCACTTTCTTGTTCCATCCTCCTTGAAAGTTGAGGGTTTAGAATGCACCTCAAATGTCAATCTCTTTCCCCTTCAATCACATTTGAGCTTTAACACTTCCAAACAATCATTTCTCCAACCTTTACCCATGTTATACCCCAAGCATTGTCACCCAAGGGAATCCCTATCCACCGTTAATCTTATCACACCTTTGATCTAAACAGTCAATTCTCCCATGCAATGCTAAAGGTGATTTACCCACTCTCCTTAGTCACTTCTTTTGCAGCATATGGTTCAATGGAAAACTTGTTCTTTGTTGTAATAAATCATATCACTAAGTTACCAATAATACACATATAGAATCATATAATCATAATAGAGACAAGAGAAAAGATAGTAGGTTGAATAACAACTTTATATTACACAAAACACATATGGGTCCATACAAACATCAAAACTGAACCAAGTTTGTATCTGGCTCAACAACCTATTATATATGATTACAAAATAGTTATGAATAACTACTTGTCAGTTCAGTAAACCGGCACGACCTTTGGAGGCCGACCTAATATCTAATTAGTCGGCTAACTAGTCTAGTTGGCTTACCAACTAGATCCTCTAACATGTCCCCCATGAACAAAATATTTCTTCGTCCCAAAGAAACAGGGGAACTAAAAAAAAACATCATGTTTGAAGTAGTTTTCTTCCAATTTCTCTGTCTTCATGGGTTATGCAGTCGAATAGATGGTCTTTTCTGTACACATATCTCCACAATGGCTTCTATTGTAATGGCTAGTTGTTGCTGAAATTCTATCCAATTGTGGAGGGCATTCTGAATGTCAATGGTAAATGTTGTAATTCTTGATAGAATCGACATCTTCTCTTGTATTGGTAGGTCTGTGATATTGCTCATGTCGATCCCCAATAGTTGAGTTTTTTCTTCTACTGTGTCGAGTAATCTTTTCATTAGTGGAAAATTTTTTCCAAGTGTGTGGAGGCTGGGTAGTGCCTGATTCATCCATTGATGTGCTTGTTTTTCCAATTTTTCAAGTTTGGATGTCTCCAGTACAATTTGATCTTGCACTGTGATCCTCATTGCTTCCTCTAGACCTTGTTTATTTCCTAATGATTTTATTTGTTCACGATTCTCTGGATCCTACTGGAATACTTGGCTATAATAAGTATACCAGTTTCATAGTACTTCTTCTATGGTCACAGACTCATCCAAATTCTCTTGTAGTACCTTGTAGGCTTCTGAGAATGTTGTGTACTGATGTCTCAGTAGCACAAAAGTATCTCCTTTTTTCTCATCTTTCCTGGCCTGCAATTGTTGTTGAAGGTTTGACACGACAATTTCCAACAACTGGTATGCTCTCTCCAATGGTTTGTTGGTGTTGGTCTTTGTTATTCTTGGTAGAACTGTTTATGTCAGATTCCCGCATTTGGTTAGGAATTCGACCTGTTCTGCTTGAATTTTTTCTATCTTTTCTCTTCTACTTTTATTTCTTGTTGCAACCTATTTATTGAGTACTTCCAATAGTTGGTCCAATTCTCCATCTATTAAGTTTTGGGGTGTCAACTGCAGTGGTTGACACTAGTTGATGAAGGTGGATACCTGTTGGTACCTGTTGTGTCTGCTACTGTTATATTTTCTTCTTTTCTTTTCTTTTGATTTTATGTTTAGAGTGATGGACCACCACTGGTCTTGTTGGAACTGATGTTGGTTGCTGCTGCTCTATTTGGTGCTCTTCAATTAGTGGATTTTAAGTCAACTGAACTTGTGTTGTGGTTGGGTTAACTGACTGAATTTCATGGTTGGGGCTTGTAGCTGTTTGTGCTTTTGGTGGTGGTGAAGATGGTGGATTTGGATCTTGAGGGGAATTTGGCACTAGTGGTGGTGATGGTGAGTGGTATGTGTTATAATAATCAAACCATATTTTACCCACTTAGACATTAATTCCATTATTTTTGTCTTATTTGCCTAGTTCATGTGTCCCACCTTGTGCAAGTTGCTATTTGCCTATCCATAGAGGTCAAACATGCCTTATTTGACTCATGTAGTGCATGGGAGAGCTAAAGGAATCAATTCTGCTTTATTCCTGGCCTCCTAGGTTCCCTTCTGCTTTTTCTGCTTTATTGCTTGCTTTTTCAGTGTTTTAAGGCAAAAGGAAAAGCTAGACTAGGTGAGGTTGACTTGTTTTTTGTCCTACACATAATCCTCTCTTTTATCCATGAAAAAGAATGTATGAGCTGCCATTCCACCACTCTTTAGCTTGCCTATGCCTTTTTTCCAATTCGTGAGCTCCATGACAGATTTGGGATCAACTTTTTACACCTATGGGGGATTTGCTTATTTTTGGTAAGCCTGCTTTATGCTAGATTTGGATGCCTCCTCATGCATTCAATTTCTTGATGTATTATATTTATTCATCAACCTATGTTATTATAGGGTTGGCTATTGTACACTCATTTAATACAATTTAGTGTTACAGCTCCATATTCAGTCTCTTTTGTGAGCAATTTTGCATGATCAATTGATAATTGTTGTGAGTAAAATTAATCTATTGCTGGCCTTAATTTCCACATGGTATCAGAGCCATTTTAGGTTGTTTCTCTCCTTCAAAATTTTTTTGTAGGTTCGACATCAAAGACTGGGAGCCTTCTACTGACAGCCGGGACAGATTTTCTAGAGCTATGGATCAATCACAGAAAACTATCTTGACTCCCTTCAATTTCTTTGAATGGAAATCAGAGATGGAGATACTGTTGAGAGAGAAATGCCCCTACAGGGTGACTATGGCAACAGAAGCAGAGCCCAATGCAGCTGCAGAGAAGATAAAATGGCACAACAGGAGGGATGAGGCTTATGGCCTCCTATGCCTGAGTATTTCCAGAGACCTCCTTTTCCATCTTGATGGATTGACATCACCGATTGAAGTATGGGAGAAGATTGCTGATATTTTTGGAAATACAGATGAGATGAGGGGACATCAAATCGAGAATGAGCTGATTTCTCTGAGTCCAACAAGCTTTGAATCCCTGCAGCTATATTTCTTCAAGTTCAAAGCACTAGTTTTGCAGCTGAAACAGTGTGGTATTGAAAAGAAAGATGATCAGATCGTACTGGCCATCCTCTCAAAGTTGGGCCCTGATTATTCAGTGTTTTTTTCGACCTTCTATGCCACAAAACTGACAGCTCAAACCTGGAAGATGCCTAGCCTTGTAGATTTCATGGAATCTCTCACAAAAGAACAGGACAAGCTGGTGATGATGGGCACCATCAAACCATCCAAATATCAAGCTTTGATTGCTGGAGATTCGAGGGTGGATTCAAAAAGCAAAAAGAAATCTAAAAAGCCACATGAGCAAAAGAGAGACAAGAAACAGTCTCCGGAGGATCAACAAGGTCCCAAGAAGAATAACCAGAAGAAGAAGAACAAAGGTGAAATGAACAAGTGCACATACTGCAATAAGGGAAATCACTCTGAAAGCTCTTGTATGAAAAAGTAGATAGACATGTTGACCAATCTCCTGGAGAAGAATGGAATCTCCCTTCCAGAAAGCTCAAAGAAGAGAGAAGGAGGATCAAGTTCAGATGACAGAGAGAGAGTTCATGCTCTAGTTGCTGGCACATCAAGCTCACCCAATTTTATCATTGATTCTGGAGCTTCAAGACACATGGTTTCGACTAAAGAGGCTTTTTCCTCACTGGATATGTTGAAAGGACCATCTATTGTACTGGGAGATGACTCTCTCACTGAAAGTAAAGGAAAAGGAAGGATAGATCTTGATCATGGTCAGTTCAGCAATGTGCTATATGTCCTTGGTATCGCCTCCAACCTCCTGTCAGTGTACCAGATGACCCACACTGGGTCTCCTAAGAAGGTCATATTCTCCCCCGATGAAGTTGAGATCACAGATATTTCAACTGGTAGAGTCATTGCAAAAGCAGTTGCGAATCATGCTCAAAAGGTATACATGTTCTCACACTTCCTACCTTACTCAAACCCCTCCGCTCTTCTCATTCATGCTAATGAAGCCAGCAAGATGTGGCATGAAATATTTGGCCATCTTAACTACAAATATCTTTCTGATCTTAGTGAAAAAGAAATGGTCATAGGGTTGCCCAAGATAAAATTTTCCAAAGGAGTCTGCCAAGGTTGTATCCTAGGAAAACACCCAGAGCATAAGTTTGAGAGAGCTAGTCATGAGAGAACCTCTGCACCCCTCGAGCTGATCCAAAGTGATGTTACTGGTCCATTCCCTCATATGTATATGAGTTAGGCCAAATATGCATTGACCTTCATTGATGAATTTTCCAGGTATTGCGGTTCACTTCCTGAAACACAAGTCTGAAGTTTTTGGCCTATTCAAAGTCTTTAAGGCTTTGGTTGAAAGCCAGTATGGAAGGAAACTCAAGGCCCTCAGATCTGACAATGGTGGTGAGTATGTCAAGTCTGATTTTATTAACTATTGTGCAGATGCAACATTCTATCCCTTACACACCACAACAAAATGGTGTTGCTGAGAGGAAGAACAGATCACTGAAGGAGATGGAAACATGCATGATGGAGGCCAAAACTTTGCCACCAAAGTACTGGGCCAAAGCTATCAACTATGCAGCCTATATTCAGAATAGGGTGCCTCACAAACATCTTTATGGTATGACTCCCTTTGAAGCATGGAGTGGGCACAAGCCAGATGTGACCCATTTCAGGATTTTTGGCTCAAAGGCATGGGCTAGAATCCCGACAGAGAAGAGGAAGGATTTGCAGCACCAAATCCAAGAGTGTATTTTTGTTGGATACTCTGAATATTCAAAAGGGTACAAGTTGATAAATTTGAGCACAAATAAAGCCTTCATCGAAAGGTGTGTTCATTTTGAAGAAGAACCCCTTGCAGAAGTGGAAGTTGGT
>LPNX010354193.1:48313-58949 GCA_001517045.1 Pseudotsuga menziesii
CCTTCGGTCGTCGAGAATGTGGTAGGATTGCATCGTCCTTGGACTTAGTCCTAAAGTGATAGGGACTGATTCTCCTGTAATCAATCCGGTAACTTTGGTTGTCGAGAATGTGGTGGGATTGTATCATCCCTGGACTTTAAGTCCAAAAGTGATCCAAATACTTTTTTTCTTTGAGTTGTGGATTGCAGGTTGTTGTTGATGATGATGATGTCGTACTGATCGAAAGATCAGAGTATGATGATGATGACGTACTGATCGAAATATCAGAGTATGATGATGATGACATATTGATCTAAAAGATCAGAGTATGACGATGACGCACTATGATGATGATGCTTCTGATTGAAAGATTAGAGTATGTTGATGATGTTTCTGATCGAAAGATTAGAGTATGATGATGGTGTTTCTATGTTGATGATGTTTCTGATCGAAAGATCAGAGTATGATGATGATGTTTCTGATCAAAATATCAGAATGTGATGATGATTATGTTCGACAGATCAGAATATGATGATGATGGTGTTGCTGTTGATCGAAAATTCAAAATGCTAAAGATGTTGCTGATCTAAAAGGACAAAATGCTGAAGATGTTGTTGCTGATCAAAAAATCAAAGTGCTGAAGATGTTGCTGATCGAAAGTTCAAAATGATGAAGATGTCGTTGCTGATCGAACAATCAAAGTGCTGAAGATGTTTCTGATCGAAAGGTCCAAGTGCTGAAGATGTCGTTGCTAATTGAAAGATAAAAATGCTGAAGATGTTGTTGCTAATCGAACCAGTCAAAGTGCTGAAGATGTTGCTGATAAAAAGGTCCCAGTGCTGAATATGTCGCTGCAAATTGAAAGATCAAAATGCTGAAGATGTTGTTGATGATGAAGACTGAAGATTGAAGATGAAGACTACATGACGTTGAAAAGCTTCCAATGATTTATAGATGTGTCACCTTGATGATGTTGATGATGTCCTCTATCTCTCTCCTATTATTGTTGTTGTTGATGTTGTTATAGAATACCCTTCTTGTTAAGGGGAAGTGTTGAAATATTGTAACTTCGAAGAATATTCTATATGTATTTCTTTGTGGTCCTCGATGGTCCTACCGGGAGAACCACTTGTAATATTTTGTACCCCGATGCTCCTAATCGGAAGAACTAATAAGAGTCATTAGGTAGTCCCCTCTAATTGTAAAGGTGGGTCATTAGCACCCCAGTGTGGTTACTTGAGCCTACATGTGTAACTCGAGCCTACATGATTAACTCAAGCCTACATGTCTGATGAGTTAATTAAAGTGAATGGATGAATATAAATAGAGGTGTAGCACTCCTCATTTGGAACACACACTCTCACTTGTGTAGCGCATTAGTGGAGAGAGAGAGAAGCAGCTGGAGAAGGAGGAGGATCAAGCTTTGATCTCCTTGTTGGCTTTACCTTTTATCTTTTTGGGCATCTATATTGAGGAAGCTTTTGCTAGGTTTTTCCCTTTAGGGTTTTCCCAGGATAAATCTGTGTTGTTCTTGTGATACTGTTTCTTTTAGTGATCCTGCTTTATATGCTTTTATTATGAAAAATGAAATGATATACTTATGTCTTAGTTAACCATATGAAAATTCAACACATATGAATGTTTCTCCCAGAGCTTCTTCCATCTTATACCATTTGTTTGGTAAATCATCAAGAGTAGATGGAAATAAGTGTGGCCATGTTCATTTGTCTTTGTACCCAAGTCTTCTCCATTCCCATTCACATATACTTGCGTGATTTTCAAGGTTTTGTTCTTGTGTGAAGACTGGTATTTGTGTTTGTTTAGTTATCTTTGTTCCACCAAATCTCTTGATGAAGTATGTCGAAGTTGTTTTCCATGTCTGTAATCTCGACTGATGGGTATCCCACCACCTAGAAGCTTGACTTGTAAATGTCTCAACCAGGCTTTGTAGTCGGCCATGATCTCCTAAATTCCTGGAGACTAGTTCGACATGGAGGATTAGTGATTCTCTTTATTTGTACCGAAGATTTTATTTATTTTCTGTTTTAATTGGTGCTAGCGAAGGGTATTCCCTAATTTTTCTTTCAAACATTTTTTGGAATGATGGACACCGAAAATCATTGTCGAGTTGGTTTCTTTGATATAGGTTGGATAGTCCAACATCCTCATTCTTGAGTTTCATAAATTTCTATCTCCCAATCTTATACTATCTGCATTCAAATTATAGCCAACTGAGTCTTGGTTCCCTAATTGAAGTTCCTCGTAGATTCTTGGATCAATATAGTCCTCGTTATTTTGGATTTTGTAGAGTTGTTGAATGCCGACTTCTTGATCTATTGGTTCAGTCCAAGGTTCACCTTGAGAGGGATGAATGGGGACAATAAATTTTTGTTCATTTCCTTTGAGCTTTATCCTCTCTTTGTATAACGAGATCGATGCTTTCATCTTCCAGCCCCATGGTCGACCCACCAAGGTTGGGAAGGAAATGAATCCTTATTTTGGGTCGATGATTTCAAAGTCGACTTTTGTCGAAATTCCTCTTATCGTTGTATCAACATTTCTCCAAACATCAATGGGTTTGATTAGTCATTGATTTGTCAATTTCAAATATATGCCTAATTCGTTTATTTCAGGTCTTCCAAGTTGTTCCCATGTATCCCTTTTCCTGATCTTTACGTGGGATCCAAAGTCAAGTACGACTTGTCAAACGTGATATCCCTCGATTTCTAGGTTGACAAGTGGGTCAACACCACTCTTATCTTTCTGATTAAGGTTGCATATATTTTTAGTTTGTTTCTCCATGCTATGCTTGTTCTTAATATTATATAACATATCAATAAATTGTGCTACTGATTTCTCATTATGCATTAAGTTAAGTAATTCTTGTGAGACATCTTTTTGACTGTTATCAGTCTCTTATTCTTGGGAAAATTCTTGGAACATGTTTGATGCATCATTGTACAATTTTTTTTCTTTATGGGGTTAGGATAATCATCTTTGTTTTTTATTTTACTTATGCATGGATTATCATTACCAGTTTTCATCCCTTTCTGGTGACTACATGTAAATTCTTTGTAGGGATTATATCACATTTCTTAACACACGACAAGGCATTAAATTTTTTCTTGTTATTAATTTTGTCAAGTATAGTGGGACAATCCTCCAGTGAGTGATCGCCATCTCCACAACTAGTAGAAAATTTTAGGTCGGTCCGATCTTTATATAGACAATCTATGTATCGATGGCCTTCTCTATAACATGTAAAATATTGGATGAGTTGTCGTGGTCTATTATACCGATTTCCATTGAATCGGCCTCGACCTCCAAATCCTCCATGACGATTTTCATACCAGCACTCGTATCTTCGACCTTCATAGCATTGTTTACTTTGTTCATTGTTCCATGGGATATTATCATTGTTCTGAGCAACAACATTTGTTTGATAGATTGATGAATCTTTTCCATTTTTCATATTGTAGGGGAATTCCTTTATCATGTGTGACCCATGTTCTTGGAAAATGTCACAGAAACATTTCATTTGAACAAAACATACATCCTGTTGATTTAATTCTTATCGATAGTTGTCTTTGGTATGTCCAACCGTCAAGTAGTTTGTGCACCAGATGTCCTGACCTTTGAGGTTCAGTTCTCTTAATGATTTTCGCATGATTTCAAACTGCTCCTCAATGTGATTATCAACAGGGTGTGTTGATAATAATCATCCATCTCGACCTGCAATGCTTTTGTCATAACTTCTTCATATGATTTGAATGTGTCCAGACTATATGTCTTCAGATATTTTGTACAGGTCATGCAAGAAACCATTGAATTAATAATTTTTCATCAATTTTATAGTCTAATTAGATCAAAAGGTCCTTCCATCGCTTATCATAGACCCAAACAGTTTCTGTAAGTTTCTGAACAATTGTTCTCATCTTTTTTGCCACCAGATGCTTTGCATCTGGTGTTTTGAAGAACGTTAAGAACTGTTGTTTAATTTTTTCCTTGGTTGCGTTAGGTGTCTTCTCGGTATATTTCATATACCAAGTTAGTGCCCTCTTCATTGAGGCACCAACGAACTGCGCCATCTATCTATCTTCGCTAGTTATAGTGTTAGCCTCCCATGTCGATTCACAGATGAACCAGTGTCGTCTGGGATCCTCATCGCCCTCATAGAGGGGGATGTGTGCTACTCTGTGCCACATGTCGTCGGTGTCGATGTCTGCTTGAGGTGGTGGTGGTGGGATATTCTTTGTAGCTCTGTGTTGGTCACAACTAGTTTCACCGGAACTCTCATTCCCACCGAAATTTTTATTTGTTGATTTCTCCTTGACAAGTAGTCGGATCAACTCAATTTTTTCTGTTGAAGTCCAAGATAATTGCTATAGCTCAGATATTATCTTGCATGGATCTGACTATTCTGTATTTCCTAAAGCTGTGTCTGGAAGAGGGGGTTCTCCTTCATTGCCTAGGTAGTGTAGGTTGATACTTTGGTTGGATGGGTACGCTTGGAATGTGACCTAGTTTCCTTCCTCGGGTTGACGAATTACCATATGATCAACATTGTTTCCTTCACTGTCTAGTTGACTCCATACGTTGAACTTACCAGCTCGTAGACTTAGGTCCTCTTTGACAATGGTTTGCACTCGGGAACTCAGGTTCGAATTAATTGGAGATAGAGGTCTTACTTCTTGGGGTATCCCAATATGGTGAGATTCACATTGCTCTATCCACATATATTCTTCCATTGGTGACACTTCCTCCTCCTCTACACCCTCTTCCTATCGATCATGACCCGACTCTGGCGGATGTCTTTGACGTTCAGTCACCCTGGTGCTCATTCTTCTTTGCAGCGCAATGGCCTACTCTCTTTGTTCCTCTCTTTTATTCTGCCTCTTATCTCTTTCTATTTTCTGCAAATCTAAAGTGATTTTGTGATTCACTATTTGAATTATTTATTTATTGGCCTGACTGTTCATTGCTGGTGGTTCCTTTTAATTTCAACTAGAATCCTTCTACTCCACCCAGACACATGACCAACTACCCTCCCCATATCCTACATGACTCTTTAGTAATATCAGATAGTTCTATCTATTTGTTCAAGAAGTACACCCACTCCCTTTTGACAATGAACTTCTCCCATGCTTTCTGGTTCTCCACCCAGTTGGTATTTAGTGTAAATTTGACCAGTGATGGACGAGGTTCAACAATATTCCCTACTCCTTTGTCGATTAGGAATATAAAAAAAAGGGTCAGTAGTGAGCAAAGGAGTTTCTCGGTAAAGTTGGTATAGAACCTACTTTCAATAGTTTCGTCCAAAACTCTCTCTTCTACGGCCTGTTCCTGGCATAAATCGTCTGTGATTTTCTCAAACCACTCTGACAGGTTTCTTCATCCTCCTCTTATCAGTTTCTGTGGAAACTTTTGTTCCTTAGTGTCTACCTTCTTTTTCATTTAGTAATTTCTTCAAAAACTGAGGCACCGATTCTACAAATGTTTCATGTGTTTCAGTGAATAATTTCTCCTTCACCTGGGCAATAGTCAGCTTGTTTCTTCTAGCATAATTTTGCAAATAGTTTGCAATCTTATGTTCCCACCATTATTTAATCTCCTGCTCCAAGATGATATTCTAATGTTCATTTCATCCATACATGTAGTCCCAAGAACATAACCAATGTTGTAATCACTCAGATCACTAAGTTACCAATAATACACATATAGAATCATATAATCATAACAGAGACAAGAGATAAGATAGTAGGTTGAATAACAAATTTATATTACACAAAACACATATGGGTTCATACAAACATCAAAACCAAACCAAGTTCACATCTGGCTCAACAACCTATTATATATGATTACAAAATAGTTATGAATAACTACTTGTTAGTTCAGTTAACCGACATGACCTTTGGAGGCTGACCTAATCTCTAATTAGTCAGCTAACTAGTATAGTCGGGTCACCGAATAGCTCCTCCAACAGTCTTCCCTTAAGAACCTAACCCGTCAGTTTTGTTGTCATATCACCAAAATTCAAAATGTAAACCCATTTTCCTTAACTTAAGCTCCACTCAAATTTGTGACACAAAACTACGCTAACAACCACCATAAATAATCAAATTACAACACTTTCCTTCAATATTTCATTTTGTTAGGAATAGTTTCTTTCTTTGTTATGGTTCCCTCTCAATCTCATTTTCAGACTGCAACAATATCTTCCTCATCATCAAATTTTCCCCTGGCTCTAAATTCAATTCAACCACCTCATTTATCGCTACTGCTAATTCAGTTTCAACAAGATATTCTCTCCCTTATTGATGTATTCCATCCTTCACAAGTTATGTACATTCTTATGACTTGGTGTCCCACATTTGAATAAAATGATATCATATTTTCCTCCTCTACCTCTACCTCTTGTTGTTCGATCGCTTCCTCTATCTGCATCAAGTCCTTTTCTAGTAGTCTCCTCCATTGTGATGGAATTACTTTCACCTTCCTCAACTTTCTTTTCATTTTGATTCCCTATCCCATATACTAGGTTTCTCTATGCATTTTTCTATTTCCTGAACAAATTTTCCTTAATCTCGAAGGCTAACTGGTAATCCTCTGCCACTGAACAAAAAATGAAAACATTAAACTCATCTTGTATAGAATAATTCAAACCATTCACATACCTAGCAATGGATTTCAGACTCTCCTCATTATGTCCAGGCCTTATAGAAAGGGTGTAAAACTCCTCTGTGTACTCCTTGACTTACATCTTGAACTGTTTCAAATTCTACAACCTCCTCAACAAATTCAAAGCATAATCCACATGCAAAAAAATGTGTTTCATTTATATTACCAACCTATCCCAACTCTTAATTTTCTCTCTCCCACCACTTTCTCTAATCAACTATAACTTATCCCACCATTAAGAAGCATGACTTCTCAATTTTGTACTACAAAACCTAACTCTTCGGGGATCTCTAATTTGTTCAAACTCAAAGTATTTTTCCATTTCCCCTATCCAATCTATTGTTTCTTCAATATTTAAACTACCTAAATAAACAATATTATCTAGCTCTTCAATATTAGGTTTATCTTGTTCTTCTATGATGGTCTCTAATTATTATCAATCATCATTGTAATCCCTAACCACCCGTGTAATACCTCTTTTGGGGCTGCCTCAATGGCATCTAGTCTTTCCATCATTGTCCTCATCATTTTTGTAAGATCATTCCCATATTCAACATTCTTTTTCCTTCTACCACAACCTCTTCCATGACCTCTTCCTCTATGGGCCATCACTATAACTCTTCTCTGTGATTTCTTCTTGCAAGCTCCCCACTTCACCAACATTCACAAATATATCAATCTGCTACTGATCCCTCTAAGCCTCCACATGTAGGCTCAAATAGCTCTGATGCCACTTGATGTAGCTGGAAATTGCAATTTAGAATGCACAATAGACATCCAACCATAGAGAGAATACTAGATGGAAAACAAGTAGATAATCACAATTGCATCACACATTCATCAATTGGAATTAATAAAACAATGTTTATTCATGCACATAAATATTTATTACATACTTCATCATCTACAACACTCAAATTTAGTATCAACCACATTTGGGGAATCACTCTCACACCCAAAGCTTGCACTCTTCCAGGCTATTATAACTCTCCTTTGCTACAACTCTTTCATGTTGCAAGTACTTTTTTGGACCAATGTTCCCACACTTCCTCCTCTCTTTAGGGATTTCTTGCAACCCACTTCCAAGCTGGGTATCTATGCTTCTCCCTCCACGCTTCTATATGTACTACTCCTTTTTCCTTTTTCCTTCTTTTTTTCTAGCTCAGGCCATGCCCATTGATATAAGCAATATTGGAATATGAAGAGGTAAACTATTAAACTCCCACTAAGTTATTTTGTAGTTGGAAATGATTTGATTCGGTGATCAGTGGATGAGAATCATTTTATTCCAAGTTATAACAGACCATAAAACCTAAACCTAAATCTAATTTATTAATAAAATAAACCATAGTAACATTGTGTCATTTATTATCACATTATTAATTAATGACATATGGATTGACAAATACTTTATTATTAACTATTTGTTGTCACTGTAGGTTCAATAGTTTTACTATAGACATAATTTCCACTTGTATATATAATGCATCAAGCGTCCATCCTCTTTTTTTCTTTGCACAAGTATCATCATGTGTAATGGAATGAGTAACAACAACATGATATTCTCTTTAGTGAAACCTGAAGAAGCTTGTTGCAACACCACGTGTATCATATCCCATAGTAGCGACCCACTGTTGTAGTAGCGACCACACATGTAACTGCATGAATGTCCAGTCTATGATTGTACAGGATAGCTTGTTGAACTAGGGATGCTCCTACATCAGATGACATCCATGGAATCTAAATCTTCACAATCATAACCAACAACAAATAAGATTTGTGTATCTACTTTTGATGGTCATTCTTTTTAGGTATGCAAATGAGCTCTTCCTTTAGAGGAAAAGTTGTGTATGAAAATAATACAATGTTATTTCACTATAGAATAGGCCATATAGGTTGGAAGGAACCTATGTGAATTGAGAAACAAAAATCTTATTGAGAGGTGACTGATTGTACTCTTGACTTTGATTTATGTGAGCATTACACATATGGAAAACAAAATCATGTTCAATTTTATTCTAGTTCTCATAAATATTATGGGTTGTTGGACTTGGTTTATTATGACGTGTTTGGTCTTATCAAAGTTCCTTCAATTTCTAAATATTTGTATTATATATCATTCATTAATGATTATTCTAGAAGGGCATGTATATATTTTCCCATAAGTATATGGGAGGTATTTATTTCGTTTTAGGACTTTAAGGCTTTCTTGGAAAATTAGTTTGGTAGGAATATTAAGGTGTTGCATACTATAATGGATACAAGACTTTTTCTATAAATTTTGTCATTTTCTATAAGGAGAATGACATAGAAATATATATTACAAGTGTATATAATCCTTAAAAAAATTGAGTTGCAAAAATCATGAATATGATGTTGATGGAGATGGGTAGGAGTATGGTTGGTGGAACTAGATTAGAGCATAAGCTCTAGGTATAAGTGGATTCTTTTATATGTCACCTAATCAAAATATTTTCTAAATAAACTCTTTTGTACAATATCTTTATGGATACATGGATGGGAAAAAATATCTCATTTTAACATATTTTATTTTTGGTTGTGAGGAATATGATCATGTGCCTAAGGAGAAGAAATCAAAGTTGGATAACAAGGTAGTGAAATGTATCTTCATGGGTTATGGTGTTGGTGTGAAACAGTATAAGATCTGGGATCTTATGGAAAATACATTTTTTTATGCAAGTTATATTATTATTAGATAATTTTAGTATTGTCCCATAATCGTGATCTGTAACTTTGTCATAGATATCCCATTGAAATAGTTCGTCGAAATGGATCTTACAACTTAGTTATTTTTATTATCTTATTTCCACTAAATGATAAATAATGGTGCATCCGTGGAGGTGGTTTACAATTTTTGACAAGGAACTTTTGGGAAAAAACAAAAAACGCACCCTCGATCGAGGTCTTGATACCTCGATCGAGGTCTTGATACCTCGATCGAGGTCTTGATACCTCGATCGAGGGTTTAACAAGCGCTCGATCACGGATTTATTTAACCCTTGATCGAGCTAGCAGTAAACCCTCGATCGAGATATTGATATCTCAATCAAGGATTTACTACTATCTCGATCGAGGGTTTATTTAACCCTCAATTGAGATCTGGACCTAGATCAAGCTTACGACCTCGATCGAGGTTCCTGTTAAAAAAAATTATAAAATAGACCGTGGGCAGCTGCAGCCGTTTTACCATTTTTTTTGCACAGAAGGTCCTCGAGCAAGCTAGAAGATACCTTGACTGAGCTGTTGCATCCCCGAAGTGCTTGACCGAGATATTACACAAGCCACGCCCACCCATACCTTCCACCACGATGTCACAGCAGAGATGTAACACTCAAACCTTGGTTTTGAAATTTAAATGAAATTTTACTTTTTTTTTAAGTTTTAAAATGTTAGGTTAAAATTGGAAAAAGTCATTGTTATAGATGTTCTTAGGTTAGTTTTTTTTGTCTAATATGTTTGCAATGTGTTCTGGGAAGAAGAAATGTTGCCAGTTTTTTATAAAATTGTAATTGAAATTTGTTATTTATTTAAAATTTTATTTATTTTTATATATATTTTGTTAACTGGTAGCGTTTATGTTGCCGATTTAATTTTTAAATGTGTGTCTGGCAAGCAGAAATGATGCCCAAATTTTTTCAATCCTTCGAGAATACACGAAGGATTGAAAAAATTCAAATTTGTTAAATTTAAAATTTAAATTTATAGTTTGTATAGATATTTCTATCAACCTGCAATGTTTATGCTGCCGGTTTAATTTTGAAATGTGTGCCGGGAGAGCAGAAATGCTGCCCAATTTTTTTCAATGCTCCGAGAATACACAGAGGACTGGAAAGAATACAAACCCTAGAAACGAGACAATCATGAACCTTAAACTGTCATAGGCATTTATCTAAACAACCCATATATTTTACTTTAAATATTTTGGGATATATTCAAATATATATATATATATATA
>LPNX010354193.1:70182-80232 GCA_001517045.1 Pseudotsuga menziesii
ATAAAAGATTGATTTGCAACTTCTTCTCCTCTCAAAATTGCTCTTTTTTTCCTCCTTTCTCTATCTCTCTCTTATTTCTTCGGTGTTGCTTTGATTCCTAGAAGATATTTTACTTCGACGCTTCTTTCTTCCCATTGTGATCAAGATCAACAATCCAAATTCATACCTATAATAATATCTAAACACAATACACAATGCTAAATTTTCATTAGAACACAAGCATTGTTTCAAATAGGTTAGTCAATTGCGAAGGATAACATTAGTAACATGTTTATGTTTTATGTTTTATGTTCATATATAATTTATTTAAGAATTCGGGTGGGAAATGAGGTTAGGAAGGTATTTGGAATGAAATTAATTCCATCAATTCCTAAGTTCATTCTCGGGAATTTTTGTATGATTTTTAACAAAATTGAGACCTCGATTGAGGTTTTCAGAATAGGTTTATTAGACCCTCGATTGAGGGTTTAAAAAACCCTCAGTTGAGCTTCCATTAAAAACTCGATCGAGGCATTTAAATACCTCGATTGAGCTCCAGACCTCGATCGAGGGCTTGGAAAACAGAGAATTATCCCTCTTACAGGAAAATCAATGTTTCTCTGTGTATTCTATGGGTGTAACCATTCATGGCACACAAGTGAGCAGAGTTCATACCGATAGATTCATCGTCAAATCCTCTATCCATTGAGGTATCATGCATGCGTTTTGGCATTCATATGGGTTTTTTTTAATTAGTTCTAAAACTTACACTTAGAAAACCTAACAAGAACTTCGAAGTAGCTTAAAGAAAAATCCACAGGGTAAAAAACACACACCCAAAAATTTCTTAAAAATTCACAGCCCACACATCGATGCGTCCTCTTCAAAAAGGTATATTTGGTTTTTCAATTTTTGAAAATAATGAATTTTTTTTGGGATGGACAGACATGTGTATAAACTGATACTGAAATCAAATGTGGTCACTTTCGAAAAATAATATATGATTGTATATTACGAAATAAATTAACAAAAAAATATGCAGACCACAGTGCATTTTGTGTAGATCATGCTCACACACACACACACACACACACACACACACACACACACACATATATATATTAAAATTATTAATGTAATATTAAATTATTGGGGTTGGACACAATTTCACACATTAAATGACATCGGAATATTTAAAAAAAATATCATTGGGAATCCAACATAATATTCTACAATTTGGTTTTTTACTACAAGTTGAAATTCATATGGCATATATGCATTTCGAGGGATTCTATTTAGCACATGAGTAAAAAATCAGGTTTTCATGACTAAATTTGGCCAAAACGTGTTACCCACATTCATTTTGGAGACATTTACCACCATACACACTCATTTTGGTCAATTTGGCCTAGTTAAACCACTATCCTCGGTTTTATTGACTTAATTGACATCAGAGGAGCACTAGATGCAATCAGCATGAGCACACCCACGCCTACCTTCAGTCAAGGAGGCTAACTTAGCTTTCTCCTACATTCAGGGAGGCTAACTGGAGCACTCCAAGGGTGATCTGAGTGTCATTAATCCCCCATATTGCTAACTGATGGTTAAAATCAGTTAAACAGAGCAGTGAAGGTGCCTTCCTTCGTTAAATTGATTATTTATTGATTATTTAATGAAATGGAGTCAACAGGGGCACCTTCAACCACTTCTGATGGTCAGTTACACTTCAGTTAACCTCATCGGGGTTCATTTGAGTCATTGATGTGCTACCACTTGTTGGTTGGCTTGCAGTGACATGTGTTTGAGCTACTTTCAGTTAGACTCAGTCATTTATTGCACTCTGACTTCAGTTAGGGATTAGTTGAGTCAATTAGGGTTTTGATCAATGGTTAACTTGAGTGTTGACTGTGGCTTACATTTAGTTAAGCTAGACTCACTCATTCAATTCGAATGACCTCCTTGGAAATTTGAATTTCTTTTTCATTCATGCTTACAGCATGATCATTGTATTGTATTACTCATTCTTTATTGATTATACAGAGTGGCTACTCATTTTGTAGCACTATTACCCATTTTCATGCCTTATTGTTTGAAATCTCTTATGAGACTGTGTTTTTAGTCCCTAGATTACTGTGACAGATTAATATGGTATCAGAGCTCACGGCAGGACGAAGCTCAGATCTCTCAAAAACAAGGTTTTTGATAGATCTTGCATGAAAATTGAGCAATAGCTCAAAAATCCAGCACTGCACCAGAAGCCAAGGCTTACCACTTAATACCCCAAGTAAGGAAATTGTTGATCAAGCTTGATTGATTGAATATGCTGGGTGTGATAAAAGCCTAAAATGTGCAGGATTTTTGACCTTACGGTGCCCTTTTTGTTGTGATTTTTAGGTTTTAAACAGGTGAAAGCTTTCGCTTCAGCAGATTCAAATGGTTTCTTCCGTAGATCTTTTGACTCCGTTCAATTTCCACTCATGGAAAGGAGACATGGAGATCCAGCTATGTGCTAGAGGACTCTATAGGATCACTATGGACACTGAAGAAGAGCCTTCTTCTGTGACAGACAAAGCTAGATTCTTATGCCTCTTTGTTTCCCGAGATCTTCTTTTCCATCTTTCGAGATTGAAGAATCCAAAGGAAATTTGGGACAAATTGGAAACCTTGTATGGAAAGCAGGATGATTTGAGAGTTTACCAGCTCAAAAATGAATTAATGTCTCTCCATCCTTCCAATTTTGAGACCTTGAATGACTTTTTCACAAAATTCAAGAACATTAGTTGTCAAGCACAAAGTTCAAGCACAAAGTCCAATTTTTCGTAGCTGATAAGATTGATCCAAAAATTGGTGTCATCATATTTGAAAATGTGAGCATCAAATATTTGGAATTTCATGCCCTAAAAAGATAAACCATACAATACTAAAATAAATCCGAATATGCATTAATGATGATGATGTAACTTTTAGGACCCTGTTACCCACCTATTTGCATGGGTTGTTCACTTACATTTAAAAGGAGTTTTGGGATAATTCCTAGGATTTATGGACATGTCTAACAGGAGGGAGCAATTTTTTGTCCATATTTTGGGTTGACTTGTGGGATAAAGCCATAGTTATGGGTGTATTTTAGCAGGAAAAAAGAGGCATCATCATCAACTATGGGTTAGAACTGAGCATCATGTTGTACCCAACAAAGATTCTGTGAATACTGCTAGTGGTAGTGATGGTGCTCTTGTAGCTTGCAAGGAGCCACCAGATCTGGTGTCATCAAATATCAATAAAGCATTTATGAGCATACATTTCTTGGTAGCTTGTAAACCTGTGTATGTAACATGAGTGATAAATTTAGAGGAAGGACATGATCGGTTGATAATTCTTCACCTCAACTAGTAGCATTGGGGTATGGTGATATTGGTTTGCTTTTATGATGATATCATTGTATCAGGGTTAAATTACAATTTTGGAGTTTGTGTTGAAAATGTGACAACTTGGGATCCTCTGTTCCGAGTCATGTAAAGAAAGTTATTGATGACACAAAAGTCCTAAAGAGGCTCATTCTCACTGGATGAGGCAATAATGAGGATTAATCCTTAAAGCTGTGTTGTTGCCTAAAGATCGAAATTATGGTTAGTGTATATAACCTTTGAAAATATTTTCAAATGTCTCTATGCCATTAAGATATACCATTCCAGCCTTTGAGGGATCTTTAGGCATAAGCCTTAGCTAGTCACATGAAATATAAACTAAGTTTCCAAGGTCTACTCATTTATTATTCTTGGTATTACAATGAAATTACATCAAATACATGCCATCATATTTAAGAAGTGTCACTTTCAAACAAGGGATACAGTTCCATGGTGTTCTTTCCTTGTCAAGTAGTTTCCACTGTTAGAATTCATCTCACATGGTTGCAAGTCAAATCCACAAACACTAAGCATATCCTCACCATTTTATCCAAATCTAAGCATATACTTGATGTTTATCAACATAAGAAAATGTAAATAGGAAGTTACTTTGGACTTGAAATCCTTAGAAACCTCACAAAAAATCAAAATCTATCAAAAAGAGTGAAAAATAAAGCTACAATAAATTTTGTAGCGCTTTTGCAAATTTCTATGTGATAGGGTCTATAGAATTTCAAGTGTGAAGGACAAGTTATTTCCAGCATTCTATGTTGTTATTTGCATAATGATCTTGAAGGGAAGTCATCCTCCTTGGTGGTAGAACAATCAAGCTTGGGTTCGGCATTTCTCTTGTTGACTGTAAGTTGCATTCACAAAGTTCCTTGCCCAACATTTCCAGGCATGTAAACCCCTTCTTAATAAAATATGCAGATTTGATTTGTTATTATCTATTCAAATCTAATTAGTGTGCTAGACAATTTGCTGGGAGTTCAATATTATATATATTTTTCATATTATGTTTTTCCACCCAAGAAAACACTATAACTATGACCATATAAGCACCAAACAATGTTCCCAATAGATTGATATATGACAGTCATCAACATCAAGAAATATCCAAAGTGTTCAATTAAATATTATAGCCAAATCAATAGTAGAAATGTGTCTAGAAGTCAGATTTACAAGAGAAGAAACCTACAACAGTCAGTTAATGGGGTTATAAAGGAGATATAAAACAAGAAAGTGAGTTAAACCATGCCCGTAGCAAAGATAGAAAACAATTAAAATTGCTGGGTAGTATCCTTCCATATCTAACTGCTGAGTGGAGGATTTCTTTTTGGGAGCAACTGTGGGGTGTATATCACATTGTTGGGTAGCATTAATATATATTGGTAAGCATATACCTGTTGTGGATAGCTATGGTCCTTCAAGTCAAGGGTATCATGTAGGAAGGTAAGGACCACAAGAAAAGGATTCAAAGAGAAGGAAGAAGGGAGTCCTTTGAATCTTGAATTCAGTACCTTGGCCCACCTAAGATATTCCACTTTGATTTTGGATTGAACTATCTCTTTGAGCTTCGCAAGTGGGGGAGGCACCTTCTTCCATTTAATCTAAAACCCAGGAATTCAAGATTTGTTGTTGTATTTTATTCACTGTTTGAAAATACTTGGTTTTTCATCTTTTTATCAATGTTTTTCAGATCATAAGGTTTTTTTGTAGGGAGGTAGTGTCACATAGAGGGAATTGGAAAGATGGGGTTTCCTAAGTTTTCATTTGCAGAACCTAGGTTTCAGGTTGAAATCTTTGAATTCCATCTCAACTATGAAGGCTATATTTTAGATATACACCACCGGATTGATATCTTGCACATTAGTAGTAAACCCCTACACCACTAATAGAGAGTCCCCTCTATAACAACAACAAACGTGGAGAGGCAAGGATTGTGATTGAACTGACTAAGTGAGGTGATATTAGAACAAACAATCTAACAATTTGGAAAACCCTAGTCTCTAGAGCACCAAAGAAGTGGTCAAGAGTTGCCATTAGATGATCGACTACTATGCGAACAAGGTTGAATAAGAATGTTAGAGGCTATCCTAGCTCCTTTGGTTAGAAAAGAAATGCCAAAGAGCAAAGGGGGTGGGGTAGAAATTCGGTTGGAGCATCAGCGATCAATGACAAGGTAGGCCATCGAGTAGCCCAATGTGAAAAATCTCATATCTCGTGAATATTTTAAATGATTAGTTGTCTTTATCAAATTTCCTGCCTTCTCATTAAGGGCGTAGCTTTGCATTATGACACAAAACATTTGGGAGAAGATGAGATTTCACACTTCAAAGATATAGTTTCACTTTCATATGCATGTTCTAGACACTATATGAGAAGATGGAATTATTAACGACATAACTGAATTCCTTTGCTTTCATACTGATTAGTTCAAAATTTGAATCATGATACTTTATGTATGTTAACAATTTTTCTAATTAATAGAAGTATCATTTTTAGGAGAAAAGGGTCCTTAAGGATATGGAAGATGATAAATCTTTCAGGATTCAAAATAGTGGACCACAAAGGCTGTAAGTTCTTCTACTATAGTAGAAACAAAATTATCCTTACAATTACGAGTTCCTTCCTAGAAACATAGGTAACCGTCGACTCAGTAATTTACCTCCTGATTCATAGCGAAAATGACATTGAACTTCGAGAGTCCCCCAATATTGAAATGAAGATTTGATAGTGTTGCGGTGATAACCATGGGTAAAAATTGTTCCAAAACTTTGAGAGAAACTGTCAGTGGTAATATAGAAAGTAGCACAGGATATATTGCAGTTTATTGGTGGTGGGTGGGATCATTTTAACTACTTTGAAATAAAATCAATATTTTCATGGTCATATTGATGATAGAAATATAGGATAATCATCCATTTCAACCCTGGTTTTGTTGGTTGGGTTGGTGAAGAGACGGATTGTAATAGCAGATCCTACAATCGAAAATCTTGGCCAAATACACTAGACTTCTGACAAAATTGGAACGTACTAACCATTTGTACAATTGACATACTTATGTATCTACGGTATTATATGATTTATTGCAAGCTTTATAGTAAAATTCTATTGAAAAAATTGGATACGCCAAATGATATCCTCCTCTTATTAGATACCAAAAAGACGCCTGTAATTATAATTTATACCGCCATCTTCACTTGTTATTTTCCATAAATGTTTAAAATAACCATTGATAGCAAAGATCATATTTTCATGTAATATGCTAAGCATGAATTATGTTTATTGTCTAGTGATTTTATATTATGTTATTCCAGGAAGGGGAATCCCACAAATGGCACGATGCAAGTCCAGTTCTAGAATAAGTTTTTACCACAGTGGATCTCACCAGAATGCTAGTAGCTTTTGCATTTGTTCCTCCTTAGAGTCTTTCGGCTGTGGTTTTGGCCTTGTCCTGATTGCACACATGTGAAATTGTTGACACAGTAGGCCTTGAATCCCAATGATGTTTGCATAATGTGAAGACATGATTGACCCATTCCATACATATGAAAAGGCAGTTCAAGCTGTAGGTTTGATTATTGGTAGGTTTAGTCAAGACACAATTGGACCTTTGCATACATCTGAAAGGAAGTTGTAGGATTGATCATTTGCAGGTTCTTGGTACAAATATTTAATATTAGTTGTTTTTCACAGGTGTTTTAATCATGTTGTATGCGATCTTTTAAAGTTGTTGACTGGTATTCTCTACCATGTCAGGCCTTTCTTCCTTATACTTTCTTGATTGGTACTCACTACCATGTCTAGCCTTTCTGCCTTATACTTTCTTGATTGGTACTCACTACCATGTCTGGCCTTTCACCTATATTGATTACTTCCCCTGGTTGTATATATCAAAATGCTGCAATATCTAGATTATGCATGTATTTTCAGGCATATATAAGTTTTTTTATTCATGCTTTTTCAGTTGTTTATGTTATTGTAGATGTCTTTGATCCTTTCATTCACAGTAAGCTGAATGTCTATACATGCTCCATAACTTTATTCAGGAATTGAGGAGTTCAACATGCTTCTTATTTCTCAGTTATTTTCAAGTAGATTTTAGCTAATACTTATATTACCTTACTACACAGTGGAAAAGTTACGTGAATTAAGGTTTTGTTGAAGATTGTTTCTGAAGCCAAATTTTAAAATTAGGAAGGATTTTCCCATGGATAGGATTAAATATAATTTACAGAGCCGATTCAATCCATGCCAAAAGTTTCATGGCCTTAGGATTAATCTTATTAAGATTGTTCTATTATTCTTATGCTTACATAACATGGGTATTTTTTTCATTTTTTTTTATTATACTTGTCCTGAATACATATACATGCCATGCCGAGTTGCCAAATCTTGAAGCATTGAACAATATTTGTGAATTTTGTTTGCAGTGAATGAATCATTTCTAATGACTTGTGGCTATGCTTATTAAAATTGTAGGTATAATATCTTCAAATATCTATGTAAGCTTAGGCTGTATCAATTAAGGAACTTTCTTAGATCCGAATGATAGAAATTACGAGTGCTGATTGTTGTGCACATTTGTATGCACATCTGTGTTTAGAATTTGGAATATGTTATTTATATTGGCATGTTTACTTTGATCCAGACACTTAATGTGTTATTCTGATCATAGGTTGGTTACATTGCAACTATTGGAAGCACATGGCTCAATTTCTTTTTGTTATTCTAAGGATAAATGCACAGCAAGGTTTTTATACATTAAGGAGTTTGGTTGATGACAAGATACTTTTTCTTGGAAAAAGGTTTCCTTTTAGACTTCTGCTTCCTTGCATATTTGTATTGGAAGATCAGGTACAGTCATGGATGATCGTGCCAACAGGAGAAATGCACTACCTAGGAGGGGTACTTATTTTTTAGGAGAACACAATCATGAGGCACCGAGTAATAATTACCCTACAAGAATTGGGGGTAGTACCAGAGTGATTGGTCTCAAAGATAACCGAATTGAAGATAAGGAACCAAGGGGTTCCTCCAAAATTGTTGGACGCCCTCAAGCAGCAAGTCACTATTTCCAAATTCAGTATCAACAATTCCTAAACTGGGTGCTTCCAGCTCATCAAACTTGAAGAAGACATGCAAGGTGCAGCCAAATTCTACTACACCAGGGCATCCAAGTTCAACTCGCAATATCTCTACTGGATTGGGTCATATTGGGCAGGTTAGAGTGACATTGCATAAGGGATAACCGAGCAATAGCAACAGACTTGGTCTATAAGAAATATCGAATTTGACAAGCTCTGAGGGATCAACCTCTTATGTGGAATTTCTTCAGGAAACACCAACTTCTTCTATGAGGAGCATAAGCCTCTTTCATGGTGGTTCTAGTGTGGGAAGGAGAGATGAAAGACTTGTTCCTAGCAAGTTTCTAAATAGACAGGGAAGTTGGAATGACATGGAGTTATTGAATGTAAACAATTGTTTGTCAAATTTGATGTTTGGGGAACATAAACATAATTGGACTGACATAGAGGATCCCAAATACTTTGTCTTATTAAAATCCCTGGATTTCAGCTTCTAGATATTACTCAACTGAAATGTACATCAAGAAATCCATTGACATACATATTTAGAATGAACAAATCAGTGAGGAGTTCATGATAATGTAACCAAACCTCACTGCTATAATACCTGAGATTGGCTTCCAAACATTGACATTTGATCATTTAAGAGGGACTAAATTCCAAAACTATATATCCTCTCTCCACTATAACCTACCCAAAGTAATCCCGATCTCTAAAGAAATCCCATACAATCCAAAATATTCAAATTCACAAGTTCACTCAATCTTGGACCTAGGAATGAAAACACTGGCCAGAGTTTTCGTTAAAAATGCATTTCCAGATGAGAGGACAATAAATCTAAGGTGTCTGGTTTGGTTTTACACCCCTCCAATGCTTGGGAAATATAAGGGATATAACAGTGTAAATTCTTTTTGTTCAAAAATAAAAGAAACATTTTCAGGTTGTATAATTAAATTTGATTAGAAGGAATGCCTCCCTACTCCAGTAAACAATGATAGACATGGATCATCATTAATGTTAATATAATTACAAGTAAATTAGTGCAACTTGTAACTCTTCATTACATAATTAAGTACAAGGGAGTGGTGACCATGTCTTTATGATGTAGCTACAATTTAAGAAAATGGTATCCTAGTTACTAGGAAGTCAGGAGAGACATGTGCCGTTTACCAAGAACTACACTTCTTTCACTTTGATGTGTTGATCAATTCTCCAAAGCACTTAAGCATACAAAAGGAATTGACCTGTGATTTGAGTAGGTTGACATAGGAGACTATCCTGTCTGGAATAGGTGCAAGTATTTATGAAATTCTCATCCCTACCAGAACACGATTAAGTTGATAGTATGTGTGGAGGTCTAGGATGCTATGCGTAAAAAGATAACTTCAAGCTCTGTATTTGTGATCTCCTCATCATTTGGTAGGAGAAATTGCTATCACGTAGACTACAAGAAGAGGCAAAGACATAAATAGGAGGAATTCCTAACATTTTGGAGCTCTCTAATTTTACAAAAACATTTCCCAATGAGGATATTATCTGGGAAAATATTCCACTCGGAAATCATGGTTTACATTGAA
>LPNX010354193.1:83987-103778 GCA_001517045.1 Pseudotsuga menziesii
ATATCAGAAAAGGAATCATATCCAACCCCCTAATCCAAAATCCCCTAACCCCACAAAACCTTAAATCGCCTCATCCATAATCCATTAAACCGTAACCCTCTATACCCCTAACCCTATAATCCACCTAAATGTAACCCCCTAACCTTAGTTAACCCCTAACCCCTAAAATCCCCTGACCGCAAAATTTCATAATGTGACGATAGTGACAATCTATGTATTTTATGCACATATATACTAAGCAACTAGCATAAACAATTAACAACATCTAACATCTCATGTAACTAACCTAAACCTTGAAGTATTATACTAATATATGTATTCAATGTACCTACCAAACTTACATGGACAAATAATGATGCACCATAACACATCATTTAATGAAAAAGATGAAACTTGTAGTCAACATAAAAAGGAAAATGAATAGGAAAATAACAAGGACAATTTCATTCCAACAATACAACCATTTTTTCTTCAAGAAGCATACAGGGAATTTCCTCTCATAGAATTCCCCCCTCTATTATAATGCATGGATTTCATTTTATAGACATTATTCCTCTATTAGTCTCAATAGAAGAAGAACATTTACATTTGCATTAAAATTTTATTTAGTGTGTCAAACTCAACATTACATGTCCTCCAAACACTTACGAATCTTGATAGGATTATCTTTTGATTTGAGAGCAAGAACTCCATATTGATTGATATTTGACATCACTCAACAATTATTAAGGGTTTCATTTTGCTCCTCCTTTAGCCAAACATATAGAGAATCAATGGCTTTGGTTTTATAAATTAGGATTAATATAAAATTTAATTAATTTGTGTTTTATATAAATATAATATTTGTTTTATTATTATATAATATTTGTTTTAATGGTATTTTTTGTTATAGTAGTATATATAATAAACTTGGATCGAGGATGTTGGCCGAGAAGAGTTGTGCACATCGTGAATCAGGTGGGTGGTGACATCTGGTGCAAAATTTACCTGGCCCCTAATGCATAAAGGAGGTTTAAATTGATAGTGATAATGAGATGTCATCACTGCATTATATGTATCATATTTTTTGAGGTAAGGCCTGTAAGAGGTTGATGAATCAAAATATTTACTTGAAACTCCGAGATGGGGTTGGGCGTCTACCTTTATTGCATATGGATCTGAGACTGGTTCTGGGTTAACACCCGAGTTTAATTATAATTCAGTCTTTGATGGGTTAAAATATTGTTCTTGGCGCTTCCACCAATTCATTTATTATTAGATCAACTGCTACGATGTTTAAAGGAACTGATCCTAGTGAAGCTACGTCGACTGGTGCAACTAGTTCGACGGTCACATATCATGATAGTTATATTGAAGGTAGAAAAACACCTCAGTATGGGACTTGGGACTCTTACATTGAAGGATCAACAACTAGCTATGATGCTTCTAGGTATCGATATGGTACTCGTTCTAGTACCTAATTCGTAATTGTAGGAACCTAATTTTCCTTTGGCGCGCGCTTAATGGTTTGCTTCAATGGTGCAACAGGGATAAATATGGTCAATATCAAATTCATGCAATTGCTTTGTTGGATCTTTGAATATTGAGGTGAATGGCACCAATATTACTAATAGAAGGTAGAAAATTTACAAAATTTACTAAATTGTAACACTTCATTGTCACAATTACAATTTTCCATGCAGACACAATTAAAAATGACTAACATAAATGACTAATTCATATTCTTCTATCTAGTCATTTTTTATGTCGTGACTAAATTAGTAGTTTATGTTAGTCGTTTTTAACTCTGTCACTTATTATCTAGTCATATTTTTTAACCGGTGACTAAATTAGTCGTTAATTTTAGTCGTTTATAGTTGGTTCAATCAAAATTGCTCATATTTAGTAGTAAATCACTTTAAAAACCTGTGGTGACTATAAGTTTTAGTCACATAGTAGATAATTCCTCATTTTGTACTAGTGCACCATATCTTGTAATGCTTTGGATGGAATTACCATTGCTCAAACTCTCAAGATAGGAGACTATATCAAGAATAAAAGGATAATAGTACTAATTGATTCTAGAAATAGTCACAATTTTATTCATTCTAAGATAACATGGGATTTAAATTGCTTTATATATATTATCTAACACCAATGCTTTAGGTGATGGTTGCAGATGGAGGAACTATAAATTGCTAAGGAAATTGCCATAAGATAGATATCTCTATGGGAGATTATTTCCTAAATAGTTCAATGATCTCCATTCCAATGGGAGGCATTGATGTGGTCCTAGGGGTCTAATGGCTACAATCCCTAGGAACAATAACTTTTAATTTTCAAGAGATTTTCTTGAAATTTTTTCAAGGAAGAAAATAATTTGAGTTAAGAGGTATCATAGGGAGAACGGGTAATCTGATAAACTCTAATGTAATGACCAAGATTTTGTAGAAACAAAAATGGGGTCTAATTGCACAATTTTTCTCACAAGATGTTAAAACACCTAAATCATTCATCTCTCAAGATCTATAGTAGTTCCTCAACAATCATTCTAAGGTATTTGATAATATTCCCATAGGTTTTCCACCTACTCAAGATAATGATCATATTATATACTCGGTTACAGGTAGTGTTCCTCCCAATATTAGGCCTTACATATATCGTTATGCCCATAAAAGTGAAATTCAACATATGGTCACAAAAATGTTAGAGATTGGAATAATTCAACCTAGTCAAAGTTCTTACTCTTCTCTAGTAATATTGGTGCAAAAAAAGGATGGATCATGGTGTATGTGTGTAAATTATAGAGAGCTCAACAAGCTCACTATTAAATATAAATTTTCCATTCCACTTATTGATGAATTGTTAGATGATATACATGGTCCAAATTACTTCATTAAGTTGTATTTTCGTTGAAGCTATCACCACATAAGATTGAATAAAGAGTACATTCCAAAAACAACATTCTAAACTCGTGAAGGCCATCATGAGTTTTTGGTCATGCCTTTTGGCCTTACAAATTTGACTTCCACATTTCAAGGTTTGATAAATTCCATCTTCAAGCCCTTTCTTCAAAAATTTGGGTTAGTATTATTTGATGATATACTAATCTACAGTAAATCTTGGGAAGCTCACATTCAACATGTTGATAAGGTGCTCACACTATTGGAGGAACAATAGATGTATGCAAAACCCTCCAAACATTTCTTTGCAGTACATGAGGTGGAATACCTGGATCATATCGTCTCTTATGAAGGCATTAAGGAAAACCCTAACAACATTAAATCAATCCATGAATGGAAGATCCCTACATCCCTAAAACACCTTAGATGATTTCTCGGTTTGTCAAGATATTATCTCAAGTTTGTTCATAATTACGGGCGAGTAACAACACCCTTAACAACATTGCTGAAAAAGGATGCATTTTCATGGACTCCATATGCAACTAAGGACTTTGAAGAACTTAAATAGGCCATGTGCATAGCCCCATTCTAAGATACACCCAATTTCACAAAAAATCTCATCGTGGAATTCGATGCATCGGGGAATGGCAATGGTGTTGTTCTAATGCAAGATGGAAGGTCGCTTGCCTTTGAAAACCGACAAATTAAGAGGAAGAATTTGTAACACAAATCAATTTATGAGAATGGAGTTCTATAACCTCTACATTCCCTAAAGCAATGGTGCTCCTACCTCATAGGAATACGTTTCAAGGTTAAACCCAATCATGGTAGCCTTAAATATTTCTTGGAACAAAGGTTATCTTTAGAAGGGAAGCAAAAATGGGAAAAAAAGATGTTGGGATATGACTTTGAAATCATCTACAAAAAGGGCAAGCAAAATGTTGTGGAAGATGCACTATCTCGGAAAGATGAGGATGTTGAATCATTGCTCTATTCTATCTCCACCATCTAACAAGATTGGATAACCGAAGCAAGGGATGAATGGAAGAATGACGAAGAAATATAGATATTCATTAAAATCTCCAACATGATCCTAGTTCCTCTGATACATTTATGTGGAAATATGACTTTTTATGGTACAAGGATCAAATATATATTTGTAAGGGTTCCCAACTTAAGAAAAATGTACTTTTGGAGTTACCCTCCTCACAGGTAGGAGGGCACTCAGGTTTCTTAAAAACCAACCACATGTTCAAGAAATATTTTTTTTGGATGGTATTAAAATTGATGTTTACAAATTTGTCACAGGATGTTTGTTTTTCCAACAAAATAAAGTGGAAACAATTAAGACCCCAATTATTCTACAACCACTTTACCTTTCAAGACAATGATGGATAGAGGTCCAAATGGATTTTATCACAAGTTTACCAAAGTCTGAAGGAAAGAGTGTCATCATGGTGGTTGTTGATATACTTACTAAATATGCACACTTTTGTGCACTATCTCACCCTTTCAAAGCTACCACAATCGCCACTTCTTTTATGGAGACAGTCCAAAAACTACATGGTACTCCAAATATTATAGTAAGTGATAGGGATCCAATTTTCACTGAATTTTTTTGGAATGAATTAATTTCATTTTTGAGTATTCAACTAGATCATAGCTCATCTTATCATCCTCAATATGATGTACAAACATAGATAGTGAACAAATATTTGGAAGGATATCTTCGACTTTTTGCAATTGATAAACAAACACAACGGGTCAAGTGGCTACCCTTGGAAGAATGGTGGTATAACACTTCCTTCCATACATTAGAAAAAATGACCTAATTTATGGAACTTTATGACTATCATCCACCATCCATCACATCTTCACTAAGAGACTCATCTAAGGTTCAAGTAGTGGAAGACCCCTTGGAGATTCAACAACAAGTTCTTCAACTCTTAAAGGAAAACTTGACTTTGGTACAAAATAGAATCAAACAACAAGCAAATAAATACCACAGTGAACAAATCTTTGATGTTATGGGATTAGGTGTTTTTAAGACTACAACCATACAAACAAATATCCCTAGAGAACACCAAGAAGGATAATAAATTCTCACCTAAATAGTACGACCTTTATAAGATGATACAAAATATTGGTAGTATGGCCTACAAATTGGAACTTCCTGCATATTCACGAGTCCATCCCATTTTCCATGTTCCATGTTTAAAGAAGGTAATTGGTGACAAGATATCGGTTCAAATGATATTACCATAACTTGACGAGGAAGGAAAAATCATCTTGGATCCAAAATGGAAGAACCCACCCATAGAAGATTCAACATGGGAAGATGAGTCATTTATACATAAACATCCATAACTACTTCAGCATTGAGGACACCAATTTTTGAAGGGGTAGAGTGGCATATTATCACCTATATTGCGTTGCATTACATATTATTGATGTCGATTTGGGTCTATTATGTAGGTGAGAAACTAGGTGAAGAGTATGAGGAAGAAATATGCAACAAATATTTTCCAAATTTTAAAGGAAACATTGAAGATGATATTGGTCATTGGTTTTACAGCCAGAGTCATGGAAAAGAGAAGTGTAGTTTTGCACATCCCATATGCAAGAAGAAGAAATTGAAAAAATAATGCAATAACAAGAAGAAGAGATATCCAAAGTTTAACGTCTAGATAACAAAGAAGAAGAAAAGCCTTGAAATATTCAATGTTTGGACCAGAAAGTATAAGAAGAAGCTGCATCAGCACATAGCAGCAAAGAAGGTCAAGATGAAGATGTTTTGTAAGCCTAGATGAGACATAGACCAACAAGCCTTTCATTTTTTGATAGAAGTCCTTAAAGGCAGTTTGTTTTAGCAGAAATGGATCATATGTTTAGTAGTCGTGATTGAGGGGGAGTGTTAGAAAAAAGTAATTAACTCCTGTTTTATCTCAGTTATATTATTAGAAGTAAATATAATCTCAGTTAATAAATCATGCTTGTGTAGCATTCACACATGATCTAGGTTAGGGATTTAGCATGTAGAAGTGTTTAAATAGAGGCCCTCAGGGTCCATTGTAATAATAAAGTTTCATGTGAATAGAAGAGTAACAACTCATTCCTATAAAATTCATCACAAATGAATTAAAACCAATATCAACATACAATGGTCCTTTTACATGAGATAATTTTCCATGATTGTCCATAGAAATTTGTACATAAAAATGCAAGAATGCCAATAACACTTTGAGGTAAATTCATCTTATGTATGATTGATATATTTGTAATATTTGGTATTCAATTTTTGGGTAACCATGAGTGTGAAACATGAACTTGAGTGTTTGCTCCCCAATTCTTTGTCTTTCAACTCCAAGAACTAGACCATCTAACATAAGAAAGAAAGGTGATCATAACGTTAATTTTATTTTATGCTTATTTTCCTACTATAGATAAACTTCGACTCCATTCTCCTATGTATTTGACAAATCTGTAATATGGGATCAAGCCATTAAATGAAAGGATCAATAACAGAAAAAAAAAAACAAGGAATTGCAAGCATGGAAATGAAGTCATTGTTCCTGTGCCATATTCATTCATGAACTCAATCTTGCAACTAGCAAACAATTTTATCAATTCACCCGATCAATCTATGCATTAAAAATTGAAATGCAAACAAGAATGGAACAAGAAGAATGCTTTACAATACTATGGCTTAAAACCCTAAGGAAAGTAAAATGATTATTTCTCTGGTTCATATATTTTAAAACTTATTTCTTATAACTTTCATATTACGAATGGATTCAAAATGCATTCCCTTAATGTGCATGAGCTCAAAATCTTCATGGTTATGAAACCCTTAAGCATTCATAATTTCAAACCATTGTCGACATGATTCATTTGAGTGATCAACAACTCAAGGAATTAAATTTGGGCTCCATGGCTGAAAACACGCTCATTGAAAGGTTTAATGGGTTTGATTTAATATGTCAAATATTAAATAATATTGAACAATATTATGTCAAATAGGACATTATGGTTGAATTTAATACTATGTAACAATGTGACATTAAGAGGTTGATAATATGATTATAGTATCTATTGTTATGTTTATCTTAGTTGAATTATGTTGAATTGTTACATTCTTTAATGATTATGTAGCATTTTGATGTTCATAAATGTTTATGTCACATTATGACATAATTTCTAAAGGGTTATGTCAGATTCCAACATTCCTCAATGTTTATGTAGTTGACTGATGCCAATTTTCTATGTCCATGAATGATTTTGTTGCATTGTAGTATTCTTAAAGGGTTAGGCCACATTGAATTTATTAAGTTGTGTTTGACTATGATTCATTATGGTTGAGAATGATGTACATGGCTGACTATGGATGATAGTAATAGGATTATAATATGGTTATGTATAGATGATGTTAATGAATCATGTTCAATCATGTTTAGCCATTGTTGAAAATGGTTCACTTTATGTCACATTAGGGTAATCATCTTAGTTTATTTATGTTGATTTCCTCAATAGTATGTTATATTGTGTCCTCAAGGGTTATGATGTCTTGTGATGATCCTCAATAATTACGCGCATTTTGATATTTATGCCACATTCCTCAATGGTTTTGTTACATTACGAAATTTATAAAAGGTTATGTTGTTAGTTTTTATAATATTATTCAAATTGATTAGGATATTTATGTGAAAGAATAAAAAACATACCAAGATGCATAAGATAGAGTAGATACACTAGACACAAAGATTTTCCTCGAGGAAACCATAAAGGATAAAACCCCACAAACTTTATCAAAATAGTTCAGTCACTAAGACAATATCATAGATGGATGGAAAAAACTAAGTATAAAGAATTCTTCTTCAACTCTCTCTCTCTCTCTCCTCCTTGTTCTTCTCTCTCTCCTTATGAAAACTTGAGTGAGAGAGTGTGTGTCTAAATGAGGTAGGGAACCTCCCTATTTATACACATCAAGTGACTGACCTAATTACTTAATTGGGTCAACCTCTTACCCCAGCAAGAATGAATTCACCTACGGAGAATCCAAAAATACATTTCATTATATTAAACTAGGGACTACTTCCCTGACTTACAATGAAGGTTTTACCTCAAGGGACATATAAAATAATGACATCCCGAAAGGAGGGAAACACATCTCCAAAGGGGGTAGTACAACATACAATGATAATATAAATCAGAATATCTTCCAAAGTTACAAATACAACAACACTACCTCTTAAATTGGAAGGCATACTAAGAAGGTATTCTCTCACCACAGTCATCAACACATCTAGTTACATCATCATCATAAAGCCATCATTGTTGTTTCTTCCATAGTCCTGGTCTTGTCAATCATTGAATAGTAACATCTGTCGGATCTATCTATCATTAGATCAAATTTCTATAGAGCCAACCTTGTTTCATGTTAGGTGTAGGCCTAGTCCTCATATAGTTCTTCATTATATCCATGATAAATCCATCGTGTAGCTATATCCTAGGACCATTCATTACATTGCCACTACAATCACTTGTGTCTCCTATTGTCATCTCGCCATATCCAGATCATCTCATCATCATACATAGAGCACAACCTAGATGCATATCACATACCACTTGCATTCTACCAATATAGGAGCATGCCAGGAATCATTACGTCACCAAGAAAACATGTGTCTTCCACTATGCAAGAATCACCTAGGAGCACACCAAGTGCATCACATCTCACGATTAACTTGCATTCTACAAAAATATGAGCATTCCAAGACTCATTACATCTAAACAATGACCTACATCTACCACTATGTGAGAACCTCTTAGGCGCACACCAAGTTCCTTGTGACCTCTCGTAATCTCCAACATGGGAACACCCATAAAGATTGATTACATTCAAGGACAACCTACGTACTACGCCAATACTGATTGCATCCAAGTATAACCTCAAGGACTTATTATATATAAGGAAAATATGTGTACCACACCAGGATTGATTACATCCACAGACAACCTTCCAATAATCATTACATCTAAGGAAAACCTATGTACCATTCCAGGACTGATTACATCCAAAGACGACCTGACATGACTAGTTACGTCTTGGGACAACCTGTGTTATATGCTAGGACTACTTACATCTAGGGAAAATTTGTATATCTTCCCATGTGAGATCTCGTTCTAATCCATATGCGTCTTTTGGTCTCTAATAATCTATAGCATGGGAACACATTAGGACTCATTATGTCACCAAGTCAACTTGCGTCTCCGACCATTATAGAAATCGTCACTCGCTCTTTCTAGGGACCTCGTTTTGGATCATATCAAGTCTCTCTCTAAAGAACTTGAACTTCACTTTGGCTAGCATCTTGGTTAATACATCAACTATCTTCTTGTCCATCACCACATAGTGGAGCTTCACTTGTCCTCTTTGCACCATATCCTGGATATGGTGGTACTTGATATTTATGTGCTTTGACTTATCAAGGAACACTGGGTTCTTTGACAACTTCACACAACTCTAGTTGTCGCAAAAGATACAAGTCGCCTCTAACTAGAGATCAAACAAATAAGACAATAAATTCCTAAGGCATACTTCCTCACAACTGGTTGAGCAAGCTGTAACATACTCTTCCTTGGATGTACTCAGCTCCATGTAGGACTGCTTCCTGCTAAACCAGAAGATCATGTCAGATACCAAATTGATGAAATATCCTGAAGTGTTGTTCCTATCATTGGAACTTCCTTATCAATCTAAATCAACATAATCATCCAGGAGAATATTCTGATTCATGTCGTACTTGATCCCATAATCAAATGTACCTTTTAGGTACCTCAATACATGCTTTGTAGAAATTAGGTGAACATGTCTTAGATCTGTCAGGAATTGTATTAAGGTGTTCACATCAAAGAATATGTCAGTTCTTATATTTTTCAGGTACATCAATGAACCAATCATCTCATGATACATCATGGCATCAACCAACTATGATGAAGCATCAGATAGTAGCTTCAAGTTTGATGCCATAGGTGTGGTTATCACCTTACAGTCAATCATTCCGAATCTCTTCAGAATATCCGTTGCATACTTTCCTTGACCAAGAAAAATCCCATATGAACTTTGCAACACATCCAGTCCTAATAAGTAGTGCATCATCCACATATATTTCATCTCAAACTCAATGGAAAGCTTCCTCTTTTAATCTAAAATGAGTACATCCTCTCCTGTCAGAAACATGTCATCAACATATAGCAAGAGCATCATCGATCTTTCTCCTTCAACCTTGAAGTAAAGGTTGGAATCTGCTTTAATTTTAGTAAAGCCTAATCTCACTAGGAAGATGTCCATCCTGTTGTACCATGTCGTGGGTGTCTGTTTCGATACATGAAAGGATTTATTTAGTTTGCATACATGTGTCTCAAATACGAGTGGTTGGTCCATTTACACTTCCTATTCGACTACACCATTCAAGAATGTTGTCTTGGAGTCCATCTAGTGTACCTTCCATTTCATTACTGGAACTAATGCAAGTATATATCTAATAGAAGTGTATCTTGCTATGGGTGAGAATGCCTCATCGTAATATATTCCTTATTTCTATGAGAAGTCACGCGCCATGAACCTTGCCTTTTGTTTTTCAATATTGTCATATGAAACATTCTTGATCTTGTATATCCACTTTGAAGTCACAACAAACTTCCCTTTCGGTCTCATAAATATCTCCTAAACATCATTCTTCATAATCGACCGATACTCCTTGATCATGGCATCCTTCCATTCTTTCTTTTTTGTATCCTCTTCGTTGTTGGAAGGTTCTTTTTTAATGATTTCACATAGCAGGGCCACAGTTTTTGTATGGTTTAGGTCTTTTCCTTTCTCAATGCATCCCATTCAGAGCGCCATACCTTTCTGCATCTTGTAATGGCTCCCGTTCCCACGCTGGTTTTCTCTTGTGATATTTCTTCTCATGAAGTGTTTCTACAGGTTCTTGTGGTTCTTCCATGTCGTGATTTTAATGGTATTATGGAGTTGTTTCTTCCATTGTCATATCTTGAACTCTAGTTCCTTTAGGTTCTTCGACCTCTTCAATAGGTAGTTTTCTTTATTTGGAGTATGTTGAGTCTTCGTCAAATGTTACGTCTCTACGGATGTTGATATTCTTAAAACCTGGGAAGTATATTGGATAGGAATTTGAAGTGTCACTACATCCTATGAATATTCCCTTCCTTCCAGAAGGATTGATCTTGGTCCTCTTCTCCTTTGGGATGTGTATGTACACTAGACAACCAAATATTTTGAGATGGTTGACTTCTGGTTTTCCTCCTAAGAAATCCTCTTGAGGAGTTTTGTTTTCAAGTACTCGATGATGAATACAATTCTATACATACACAAGTATCCTTACTTCTTGTTCCCAAAGATGCATTAGAATATCCTGGTCATGTAGCATTTCTTTCGCTACTTCCATTATAGTTCTGTTCTTTTGTTCTGCAACACCATTCTGTTGAGGATTTTATGGAGTGCTCAAATGCATCTTAGTCACATATTCTTTGTAAAGTTACCTAAATTCTTCTGAGATGAAATCTCCACCATTATTTGACTATAGAGTTTGGATCTTCCTTTCAGAGTGGTTTTGACCAAGGCTTTGAATTCCTCGAACTTACTGAGTAATTCATATTTCCTTTCAAGAAATATATCTAGGTCTTACATGAGAAATCATCTATAAAGGAAACATAGGACACATACCCGCTTAGTGAGCTGGATGACATGGGCCCACATACATATGAGTGTACTATCTCTAGTATTCCTTTTGCTTTTCTTTCACTGCTAGAAAATGTCTTCTTTGCATCCTTTCCTTACACACATCCTTTGCAAAAGCCTTCTTGTTTTTCGTGGATTTATGGAATTCCTAAAAATTATTTGCTTGCAATTGGTAGTGCTTTGAAGTGAATAGGTGCAGGCCTTCGGTGCCATAGTTCACTTAGTTCTATTGAGTCATGAACCAATGCTTGTTTAGGTTATACCTTCAACTTGTACAAGCCTCCATCTTGCTCTCCATTTATCGTTGCATCATCAATGTATTTCCTTTTGGACATATTAGGACTTGGCCATCAACAAATGCAACCCTTATTCCCTTTGAATCTAGTGCGGAGATGGAGAGAATATTCTTCTTCAATCTTGGACCATATACCACGTATTTCATCTTTAAATATTTCCCAAAATATAGCTTGTATGAAGCTTCTCCACTTCCTTTTATAGAGTATTGATAAGCATCCCCAAGTTTCACCTTGTGAGGTGATTCATGCTCAGATAGCTTGATGAATGATTCTTTGTATCTCATCATATGTTTAGATGCCCCACTATCCACAAGACAATTATTTCTTCAATGTGAGATAGTGCCCATGAGTGCATAGATTAGGACATATTCTTCATCACTTGAAGAATCATCTCTTTCTTCTCTGAATCTTTTATTTGTTGGTTCGTCATCTTCAACATTGTGAGCATGATGTCTTTTCTTGTTGGACTTTTTGTTGAAGTAGTCTTTGTTCCTGGGGAAATATCAGGAGTAGCTTCCCTTCTTATCACAAGTATACCATCAAACATTGGAAGGATATTTTCTATAATTCTTTTGTCTTTTCTAATGATGGTCCTCCCTCTTATTGTGATGTTGGTTCTCCTTATTTTTATAATTTCTTCTAGTGTGAACTATGAGAGATTGATAGTTAGTTTCTCCCAGTTTCTCTTCTCTTGTTACAAGCTGAGCTTCTTCTTGTGTCCATTCTTCCCATATTTTGTTGAAAGATATCAAATTAATTCTAGAACATATTCCTTGAATGAATGAATCCATTAATCTTGGGATACCATTCAAGGTTGTCATAACAATCTCTCATTATTCTACATTCTCTTCGATTTCTTCAAGTTGTTCCTTGATTTGAGAAAACGTTGTGAAGTAGTACTGTATGGTCTCTGAGTTATGTATATTCACACTCTTTGGTTAGTTCCCAATGTCATCTTCTGATTGATGTTCTTTCCTTTGAACAACTTTTTCAAAGCATTGAACACTTCCTTAGGTGTCTTCAAGGATGACACATGGGGGATGAGGTGATCCTTAATAGATTATGCAATGATCCTCTTGTCCTTAACCAAGTTATTCTTATTAATATCCTTAGCCTCATCTCTTTCTGGCTCTAGAGCTTCCTTACTAATATACTGATCCAAATCATTTTCTTTAAGGATCAAGGAGATCTTGCACATCCATGCTCAAAAGTTATCATCTCCCCTAAAATTTTCCTCAAGCTGAGTATGACGATTCATTTTGAAATGAGAACCTCAAATGGAAATAATAGAGATTTAGATCTTACCAATTTAAGGTGTTTGACATGATTCCAGAGCTGGATCACCTAGAGTTTGTTAGAGAAACCCTAATTTTCTAAACTTGGAATTTTACAATTCTTGATGGATAGAAAGATGCACCTCCTTGAGGGGAGTTGCTCAGTAAGGTCCTTTTCTGAAAGTTGAGGTGGGAAGCCTTCAAACCTTAACGCTCTAGTTTCTCCCAACACTAGTGTCTAGGTCAAAAGTGAAACTTCTTGAATTTTGATTCAGCTTACACCAAAAGATGTTCCCTCCTAGGGTGAGTTAGCCTAGACCTCTCTTCTTGATGATCTGTGAAGAGAATACCTTGAACTAGGAAGCCCTAGTTTTCGCTACTGCACAATTTCTTCTTTTAGAGTGGCTCTGATATCATGTTAGTTTTTCTAACCTTATTCAAATTGATTAGGAAATTTATCTGAAATAATAACAAGCACAACAAGATGCATAAGATAGAGCAAACACACAAGACAAAAATATTTTCCTCGGGGAAACCATAAAGGAGAAAACCCTACAAACTTCCATAGAATAGTTTTGTCACTAAGAGAATATCACAATTTGGAAAAACCCAAGTATAAGAATTCTTCTGCAGCTCTCTCTCTCTTCATGCGAACTTGAGTGAGTGAGTGTGTGTCTAAATGACGGAGGGTGCCTCCCTATTTATACATATCAAGTGACTGGCCTAATTACTATATTGGGCCGGCCTCTTACCCTAGAAGGGATGACTTCACCTAAGGAGACTCCAAAAATACATTTCATTACATTAAACTTGGGACTACTACCTCGACTTACAATGGAGGTTGTACCTCAAGGACCATATACAATAATGACACCTCGAAAGGAGGGAAACATATCTTCGGTGGGGGTACAACAATATACAATGATAATATTATACATCAGAATATCTTCTGAAGTTACAAATACAACAACATATGTGACATTGAGTTTGTCTCACTATTGTTTCTCATATATACATAGTCAACCATGATGCGCATGGTAGTCCATGGTATACTCTAGATGACCATGTTGACTCTAGTTGATCATGGATGACTTTATGCCACATTGTGAAATTCATATTTGTTAGTTTATGTTGAAATTGAGACGTTCATTAATGTCATGTCAGATTGTGATATTGATCTTTTCTAACTTATGTCAAATAGTTATATTCATCAATGGTTATGTTGCATTGTGACATTGTACAAGAGTTAGATCACATTGAGTTTATTTGATTATGGTTGACTATGGTTGACCATGATGTACATGGTTACCTATGGTTGAACATGATTCACATTTTAGTTTATTATGATGTTTCTCAATGGTATGCCACATTGTGACATTCATTATAGATTACTTTAGTTGATTGTTAATTATATATAACTTTGAATGGCATCACAACATTATTCAAAGATAATGCCACATTGAGTTAGTTCAATTGTTGTTTCACATGATGTACATGGTTCACCATGGTTTACTATAGATGATCATGTTTATTATAGTTGAGCATAATTGAATTTATGTCACATTCTAAAATTCATTTCAATAGAATTATGTCAATTGCAATGTTTGTCAATGGCTTCTTTAATTGTTGTTTCCCATCATGTACATGGTTGACCACTGTTTACTATGGATGACCATGTTGATTATGATTGAGAATAATTGGCTTTATGTCACATTCTGTAGAAACAACCACATAAGTAACAACATCAATGCCCAACCTATGATTATGCATGATAACTTGTTGAACTATGTATGCTCATGCATCAGACACCCGAGGTTGAAAATTTGAGCACCATTGCTGAAAAGGGAGGTGAAAACATGTGTAAATTTGGACATCCTCCTCTGTCCATCGTTGTTGCAAACATCCAAAATAGTTCCTTTAAAATTATAACCAAAAAGTATTTCATATATTCCTAATTCTTGAACAAATCTTACCATTATGTCATCTCAATGACATTCATTATCTTATTGTTCATTTCCTTAGGCATCATTTCCTATTGCATTTACTACACTATCAATAAAACTTTCTTGTTTCTATCAACTTCACATGTTGAAGTATTCTGCATAGCCACATCTTCCACACCATACATTGCATTAACTGGAAGCATACCTTCACGCAAAACATTATGGGAATGTCACACTTCCATCTACTCTTCGTTCGAAAGTTCCTTTGTTTTAGAATGCACATTTTGCTATTTATTTTCCTCAACCTACCATTACATATATTCCTTCTATTCTACTCTCTTCACATATGACAAAATCATAATTTTTCTTTCCTTATCCTCTTCTAGAATTAAAGGATGCAAATTGAATTTTGTGCCATCTTTCTCAAATTTATAGGTATTATTTTTCCCAACATGCATAACCCTTCTATCAAATTGCCAAGGTCTTCCCAACAAAACATGATATGCATCCATGGGAAGAGCATCAAACAAATTATTGTCACTATAACTTGCAAGATTAAAAGAAATCGAGCATTTCTCCCTTATAATGACCCTTTCCCATCTTGCAACCATGACACCCTATACGCCTCTGAATGAGGGGTACACATTAAATTCAATTTGTTAACAACGTCTTTAAACACTAAATTTCCAGAATTACCACTGTTATCACTCAAAATTTATCCTTTGGTTGTGGAAGGATAGTTCCAAGGTAACCTTTCAAACCAACCTTTAGGAGGAAAGCTGGCTTCTTTCCTACTAGAGAGGGATATCTCAATCAAATGGATACAATGGCTATAAATACTCTTACATAAACAAATTTAATGATGGTAATGGATTAAACAAGAGGATATCATTAGGAATGGAGGAAAAATCACAAGTTATTGTATATAATAGGGAATTTGCAACAAGATTTCTTCATCGAGGTGGATAGTTACTCTTTCATAGTTGAGTTCCTATTATTCTATTGATAGCCAAGAAAATGAACATTCCATCAATATGGTCACCAAAAGATGAATCAAATATTAACTTTAGAGGAAATTTTCTTGTGAATACTTGAATCGAGTGAACCAGAGCATATGGTTATGAATTTTGATTCAATTTAAACTTATTCAAGCATGAAAGATAACACAATGGAAAAGATAATAGGAAACACATTAACACGAGAAAGGGAAATACATACTGCAAAACAATAACACGAGAATCTCTTTTATGAAAAAATCCTTGCTTGGCTCTATGAATTTTATTAACTTGAAAATGATCAGTTACAAAATCGAGTCTCACTCCCACAGGTTCCAACCTCAATTACATTGTAAAACATGCTTTTATACATCAAAATGATCCTTGAGCTGATACCTAACTACCTATTCTAAAAATAGAATTCTTGTAACCACCTTATTACATCTGTCATATAACTAAACAAACAAAATCTCCCTTAATTCTAGAAAGCATTTTACTCCACTTTGAAGTGGATCTCCATCTTCAACTCGAAAATTAGAATGGATGACTTCATCAATGCATCCTATACTTCATTTTCCCAAAAATTTTAATAGTTTTCCATAGATCTCCAGATGGCACTTCATGATTTTCCATTTCTTTAGCCAATGCTCTTAACTCCATATGATCTACATAAGAAATAGGTAACATCTTGGAACCAATATTTCTGAATGAATCTAGTATCTCAAAATCCATAGCTAACTTGTAAATTATAACTTTACCAGTTAGATACTGGGTCATATCTTCAAACTTTCTATGATCCAACCTAACATTGACCAACATAGCCTCATATTCAGATTGAGATATCAATTACCATCTTCATCCCAAAAGGAATGGAGTCCTTTCTGAAATAGCTCTGTGAATAAGTCTTTGAAAGACTTTATTTGTAAGATTTGGTCATCTTTTGCTTGGACACTTTCAATATGATGATGTTTTCCAATAATTTTCCTTTCCCAAGTTATCACTGTAATCATGTCTTTAATGCCCAATTTTTTAAACTATTCTTTAGACAAATTATTGAGAAAAATTATAGTATTATGAGTTGTTTCTGCTGGATTTTTGTCCAAGGTTTCCTTCATGACTTTACAGCTCTGCCTTACTACACTGATTAGCACTTATTTATCTTTAATGAAATTTAAATAAGGTTTGATTTTGGTAGCCTCAGTAATAATCATATACAAAATAATATGTTTGTCCCCTTGTACTGGTAACTTCCCTGGAACATTTTCTTCCATTTTTTCTTTTTTCTCTAGTAGTTATTTATTTTTATTCCCAAAGAATCTCTTTTCCTCTTCCTTCTTTTTAACTACTTCAGCTAGTTTTTATTTTTATTTTCTGGTTCTAATCCCTTTATCTCTTCATCTCTCAAGCTAAATTGTGACATAACTTGAACTATATTTTATGTGCTTGTTTCTTTACTTGGATGACTTGTTTCCACTTGTCCTTTCTTCTCCTTCTCCTCCCTTTCCTTTGCCAAAATTATTTGATTTTCATTTAAGACATCAATTTTGGATTGAAGAAAATATCTTTATTTCTCCCATTAGCACCGCTCTTCAATAAATTTCAATAATTTATATTTTTTTCCATTTAATTCTTGATACAATGATTCTTTTTCTTTCTCTAAAATTGTCAATTCAGATGCCTAAATCAACTAGGTAGTTGGAATTTTTCAGTTTTTTCTTTAGTAGCTGGATAATGTTTTCTTTCTCAACTAATATCTTATTTGTATCTTGTCCTCTATTAGGCTCACTATCCATAACTAAAATATCAACCCAAATATTTTTAATTTGTTGTTGATATGCCATTTTCAATTTTCTCTTGCTTTAGTTGATTTTCTAATATTGATACTATAGATTGCAATTTGGAAACCTTTAATGTGGCTTTCAAAAAGTATGTATAAATCACTTCTTCAGTCTACTTATGTAGATGGATCTTGTCTAGAACTGGAATTTTTGGTAAATTGAGTCTCATTTCGGAAACTCTATCCAAATTTAAGGTATTTTTCACATGATCCTTTATAGTGACCAATGGAATTTCTTTATCTGAAATATACCTCACCTTAGGAAACATATTCAAATATTTTTATGAAGAAAGATTTTTGTCTTGTCCATATATCGTATACAAGTCCTTTCTAGACTTGTACCTATCACAGGAACCACTCTAATGTGCTTCTACAAAAATATACTCTTGCATTTGTACAATTGGGCATTGAACGTTTTCCCTCATATTCCTACCTTCAACTTCAACCACCTCTCTATCTAAATTTTTTTTTGGTCTCTTTGATTTTTCCAGCTCTTCATCCTCAGTCTCAATTGTCTCTAAAAAGCTTCTCTTGCCAGTAATTTCAGCTTTAGTGGGAGTTGGTATTACTATAGCAGCTAATTTCATTGTGGTGGAGGGATTTTCCTGCAGGATTTATGAACTCTCTACATTAGGATAATATTCCATTAAATTAGCTCTTTGATCTTGATAGGTAATAACTCCCGATTCGATATTATTCCCTTGCTAATGCATATATTTATACAATTCATAGGACGGTTTTGTTTCACCTTCTGCCCAGCCTTTTCGGCTTCCTACATCAGTTTTATTTATTTATTTACAAAATATATAATCCCTACGGATTATATTCTAACAATCCCCCTCTTAATCCGAAGGGGTGTTCATAAGTCTGAGCATGTTTCTGAATCTTTCAAACTTTTCTCGTCCAAGCGCTTTGGTGAAGATGTCTGCAATTTGATCATTTGTGGAACAATGTCGAAGATGGACTTTCTTGGCCTCTACATGATGTCGAATCAAATGATACTTTGTGTTGATGTGTTTGGTTCGATCATGGAATCTAGGATTCTTAGCCAGCTTGATTGCAGAAGTATTGTCGACCAATAATGGAGTGGAGTTCTCTTGTTTTTCTTGCAAATCTTCAAGTATCTTCCTGATCCATACTATTTCTTTCGTTGCTTCAGCTGTAGCCACATATTCTGCTTCTGTTGTTGAATCTGATGGAACTGACTATTTGCGTGATCTCCATGAGACAACTGCTGATCCAAGACTCATAGTGTATCCAGAAGTTGATACTCCTGTCTCCTTATCGCCATCAAAATATGAGTCTGAGTACCCAATAAGTTTGAAGTCATCCACTTTAGAGTACTTGAGTCCAACATCTTGAGTCCCCTTCAAGTATCTTAGAACTCTTTTTGCAGCTGACCAGTGTCCTTCACAAGGTTTATGCATGAACCTTGAAAGTATGCCGACAACATAAGAAATATCTGGTCTAGTTGTTGTAAGGTAGATAAGACTTCCTACAAGTTGTCGATACTTGGTCGCATCCTCAAATTCTTTTCCTTCGCTTGATGTGAGCTTCAATTTCTGTTCCATTGGAGTAGATATAGGGTTGCATTCTGTCATGCAAAATTTGTTTAGTAGTTATCCAACATATTTTTTCTGAGATAGGAATATGTACTTAGGATGTTGAGTGACTTCAATTCCTAAGTAATAGTGGAGAAGTCCAATATCTGTCATTTCAAAGATCTTTTTCAAATCTTTCTTTATGGATGATATATAGCTCTCATTGTTCCCTATCATCAAAAGATCATCTACATACACCACA
>LPNX010354193.1:104057-136608 GCA_001517045.1 Pseudotsuga menziesii
TGTTGGGCTAACTGAGCAAACCCGGGTTTTACCTTTAACTTCGCACCAACAAAAGACCCACAGTGTTGGCCCTTTCGGTAGCAGCCTGCGAACAGGCTACAGTCTCACCCGAAACAGCTATGGGGTGCCGCAGAATCAGGTTTCTGCAAGCAGAAGAGAGAATCTTACTGTACCTTTAGTCTTTAACTATTAATAATCACTTAACACAATGCTTGTATTATCAAATATGTAGCTTCGCGGTTAGATAAACAAACAGTTACTTGCACAGCCCTTATCTGGGAATTCACAGCGAAGCTAGTTATTAACAGCAATCTTACTTTATTAGTTATTTACTTAGCAGTGCATAAAATATAATAACAAATCAACACAAATGAACCAAAACACCAGATGTAACGTGGTTCACCCCCAGTGTAGGGGTTATGTCCATAGAACTGCATTTTATTCAAATATTTACAACTAAAATGATAGTTCTGATCTACGCACTCAGCTGCAGATCCTTTCAGTCCTCAAAGCTGCACACACAGCAGCAGGTCTCTGCGCACACAGCTGCAGATCTTCCTTTTCACCAAAAATCCCTCTGCGCACACAGCTACAGAGGTTGTCCACACACACAGCTGGGACTTAACCTTCTTACAAAAACCCTTATACAATCTTTTTATCTTCGCATTACATTAGCTTCGTAAGATAATCATTAAATACCTAACCCTACTTCTTTACATAAGTGCCTATTTATATAGCGCACTGTTACAAAACCATGGACTTAAACCATGGGCGCCCAAAACCCTAACCCTGGATTTACACCAAGGGTTAATTACAAAAAGGGGTTTCAACCCACCCGCGACACCCCTAAGACTATTTTGGGTCGTAACTCCGCTTACACTTCCACAAAAACCATGGAGTTACCAAATCTTAAGGACCCTTAGGGTCGGAGCCCCAACAGGCCCCTAAGACTCACTTGTGGCCCGTCCTGGGGCACTCTGCAACTCTTCTGGTGGGACAATATTCTTTGCAAGGATATGGAAATGACTGTTGAGGTTGTGTATAATGTCATCAGCTGCTTTCTCTTTTTCCACCAATTCTTGTAACACTGAGGATGATACTTCATTAGCCTTTTCCTGCGCAAAAGTATCATAGGTCTTCAAAACTTTGAGCTGACTCTTCGCAGCATTGCTCAATTCCAATGCTTCATCGACAAGTGGCTACAGCGAATTTTCAAGTAGTGTTACCTTCGTCTTGCAGGAGTCAATTTCCTGCTGGAGCTCCTTGCTTCGCTTCACCTTAGCCATTTTCTGCATAGGAGGCATCGTCTTAATTTCTGCTCTGAATGCATCTAATTCTGCCTGTCGTAGATTGATGGTTTCTTGTACCTTACCTATATCTGGGTGGTCTTGTAGGTTCTCCCATGCTTCGATACTGTCTTCCAGCAGCTTTGCTGCGCTACCCACAATATCTGATATTTTTGCTGCTGAGGCCTGGATGTCCCTGTGGCACTGTTCTTGGACCTCAGGTGGAGTTTCTGGAGGGATGCGAAGTTGAAGCTCCGCGATCTGATTCTGGTGTTCTGTTTTTAACTTTTCAATTTCGCTGCGATACTGTTGGGCGTAGTCTATCATCTTGGCAATTATTTTCTCTAGTTCCTCTTCGTCTTGGATGTCGAAGTCAGGTAGACTCCGACATGCCTCATCCAGCGCTCGTGCCAATGTATCTCTTTTATGTTCATCCTCTTTCTTCTTTTGTGCAACTTCTTCTAGCCTTGCTGCGAGATTTAGGCTTTGCTTCATGGTGTATTCCAATTGGATTTGAGAATAGTGATCTCGTGCGTGGATCTCCTTCGTGATGGCTAACTGGAAGAGGTGCAATTCTGTCATAGAAAGCTTGGTGTAATCGATCCCAATTGTCATACTCATCTGTGGCCGGGAATCTGCATCAGTCAGTATTAGAGCTGCGCTTGACACTTGGACCCTATTATCTCTGGTTGGCCATTACCTCATATCCTGCTGCGCGGATGCTGGGGTACTACTTGTCGCTGTATTAGTCGCTGATTTTGTTGCTAACTCTTTTAGCTCTGACACCTTGTTTTCTACACCCGTGAGCGCAGCAAGATGCACATCCGCGAACTGTGACCACTTTTGAGTTAGTGTTTCAGTAGATTTGTCGAGAGCTTGCTCAAGCTCTTTCAGCATCACAATGACTCCTTCGTCTAGATTTTTGTCCTTCGACGCTTTTGTCTTCTTGTGGGACTGAGGCTTGGTTACCTCCTCTACCTCTGGCGATTTGCGCTTAGATGATCGATTAAGATCTGATAGAGTTTTGACTGACTCCTCATCCTCTTCTTCATGGTCTCCATCTCCACCTTGGTCGTTTCCATCTTGCTGCGAGTCACTTGGGTCTTCGCTGTCTTCTGGTGGGTTTTGCTGCTGCGTCTGACTGGTACCTGCGCCTGTATTGGTAACAGGGGGAACTGGAATGGTGGGTTTTTTTCTTGCATCTTTCAACCATTCAGCCGGCCACTGTTGAACTATGCCCAAGATGTCTGCTTTGGTTACTACATATGGTAACTTAAACCACTGATGTGTTGGATCTGCACGGGCTTGAATGAAAACATGATGCATGTCGGCGCTGAAGTTCACGGCGCCTTCATATTGAGAGAACAACTCATTGGTAAGCCGTGGTGTTCGCAAGATCTCGTAGTGTATACTCATGCCATAAAAGGTGAACACAGTGTTCGTCATCTACTGAGATTCTTTGTCTGGCGACATCCAGAGGGATGCGTACCTTACTGCACCCGGCATGCCTGGGGGTGCCTCCACGAACTGAGCCTCAGTGGGTTCTTTCCACCCAATTAGTGCAATAAGTATTAATAGCCAGGAATAATGAAAGGGTCTACCTTTTTCCTGCGCATCACGGGCATCTTCCAGGAATTCCCTCGTGAGGTATGCAGCCCAGTTGTAAGTGTAACCTTCAGCGCAGTTTATGGCGATTCTGATAACCAGGGAAGGAACTTCATTGGGCCTACACTTTTGCAAGAGTTTGCACGCTAAGAGCTCAGCGACGAAGCGGATGTTTTGGTCCTCAATCATGGAAGTGTGATGCCCTCGTTTCCCCTTGGTCAGGCCGAAACGGTCCTTCATTCTCTGCGCGAGCTTCGTATCCTCGTGTTTTGACGGAAATTCAATTCCTGGATCAAGCCCTGCTATCGGTAAGCCTGTGATCTTATGAATGAGCTCGCCATTGATAGGAATTTGCTTGTCTCCTATCCATAAGTGGTCGTCATGTACTAATGCTAGCAGCTGCTTAACCACGACGGTCACCTGTGTGCTGTGCCCAAAATGAGGAACATCAAGCATTTTTAGCAGGCCAGCTGTGTCCAAGCCGGCAGCCCACTATTGCACTTCCAATAGTGTCGCGCCATTGTCTGGGTATTTGACGTGATGCAAGTATTGAGCAGGTGCGAACTGTGGAAACTTGCTATGATCATTTGTGTCATGGTCGGCATACTTAAGACGGTTTATTTTTCCTGTCATGGTTCTGACCAGCTGTACACCCGGTGGCAGCGAGGGCGTGCTTAATGTAAACTTCTTTGTCCGCCGGGGTGGCTGGCCGCCTAGCCAAACAGGCTGGAGATACGGTGGCCGTGGTGGTGCAATGTGCTCATCTCCTCCAGTCAGGACCTGTGCTGAACTGGGTGGGTCCATCTGGTGAGTCCCTGATGTTTGACCTGATTGCCTGTGTCGGTCTTTGTTCCGCTTAGAACGAACTTCAGGTTTAAAATTTTTCCTGGTGGACCGTGTCTGCATCGACCGTGGCAGTGCTGGGTGAGCTTCTTCATGGGGCGCAGAGGTATGTGGGAGATCGAAACGACTCTGTAGACCCCTCTGTTCGAACTCTCTTACTAGATCCTAAATCTCTCGCTCATCTGTCATGGGTTCACTCGTAAATGTCAAGGAAATGCAGAATGCGATTTTTGCCAACTTAGGGATCTTCTTATACACTTTATCAATCAAATCTGTTAAGAAAATGCATTTAAGGCACCAAATCTGATAAAAATCTTGTCCAACCGGTACTGGATTTTCCATGATCTCATTAGTACAGACAATTGAGGTAATTAAAGTTCCCATGCCACCAATTCAGCTGTTTTCCAACGGCCGGATTTTAAGCTTCGCCGTGTTTTTGTGCTCCGGCAAAATCACTGTCTTAGCTTCGTCACAACGAGCAGTCTTGGCACAACATTGATCCACGGCCTGTCCTGGTAAGATCTGCGACGGGGCTGTTAGGTTTGGTGCACTAACTTCTTGGTTCTGCTCCTTAGTTTGGTACTCAGTTCTTTCTTGATCATCAACTACCTTGTCATGGATCAGTCTGACATCTGCATCTAAAGTAGGGCAAACTTCGTTAATAGAAAATGTAAGCATAAAAATTTCAACAAGATCATCCCAACTTACAGTACCGTGTCGAAGCTCGACCTCCGTATACCAGTTTTTTGCTATAGGTTCCAAAGTGTGCACAAACTTATGCACCCATTCCTCGTGAGGTACATGTTCCCATGCTGCATAACATTGCTTCAAATGTTCTTGAGGACTATTCTACCCATTGAACTTGCTTCGCACCTCTTGAGATTGGTCTATGAATCTGAGGCATAGAAATTTCTGGCAAGCTTCCCAACTGTGAATATACTTCCTGTGGCCATTCCACCATCTCGCTGCTGTAGCTCTTAGTGCTGCTTCTAGAGTCTGTATTCTCTGTGATTCTGGCACTTGTTCTGAGAACTGCACAATAAATTTTCCTGGGTCTGTCAACCCATCATATGTAGGCAAATCTCTGGCTTGTGCACTAAGGCATCTAAGAGATTTGGTAATTCATGCGCACCGATGGCCATGTAGCTCGTATAGTCGATTCTGCCAATTCTCTAGACCATCATCTGAGTCAGACATGCAGGAGCTATCACATTGCCAATCCATTACACCTTCAGCATTAGGCTCGACATAATCTTCTTCTTTGGCTATGATATTATAGATGTGGTCCAGAATATCCCGATCTTCATCTCTGACTGGCTCTGTATATCTTTCTCCTTGAGAAGGATCCAATGGTAGTATAGCTCCCAATACCTTCCCTTCAAAAGTCATTTGTCTCTTTTTAAGATTGATAACCGCATCACTATCTATTGCCCACTCAATTCCTAGCAAAGCTGGATAGGGGTTACTTTCATCAATGATCTCAATAACTTCAAAATCTGCTACAGTACTGACTCCATCTATATCCACTAGTACTCTAGGGAATCTTCCTAAAGGCAGAATCCTCTACTGATTGGCTAATCTCAATTGGATAGGGGACCATTCAAGGGTGGGATTTCCCATTTGTTCCCATGTCTGTTTAGTTAATATATTGACTTCTGAACCCAGATCTAAAATAATATCCTTCATGTCATATTCTCCTATCTGAGCATGTAGTCTCATCTCTCTTCCAGTCCTTCTAATTCTACTGACAACTTTTTCCTTACTAGGGCTTTGCTGAGGTTCGCAAGACTGAATAAATTTTTGTAATTCATTTAAGGCATTCTGATTTCTTAACAAGTTGATGCAACTCTGTAAAAACGATGACAGAGTACTTACTTGGCCTTGTGAGTCTTCCTGGGATTGCAGCTGCTGATGCTGCTTGTTTGCTGCTGGCAAATCTGGATTAGCAAAGTCTTGTCTGGCTTCCAAAATTTTTTATTTTTCTCATCGAACATCAAATGCTGGAGTCTTCTCTACGGCCTTGCGAACCCAAGCTTCGTCAGGATGCTTCGCCTGGCACTGCACATCTGTCATAGCTCCACTTCTTGTAACAACATTAACAGCTGGGATTGGTCGTGGCTCGACAACAATCAACTGGACACTCGGACTAGGTTTGTTGTTCCTTTCTTGGATTTTAGCTAGCAACTGTGGGAACTGCTCAATGACATGATCGACTGCTTTGCAGTATCGGCATGTCGTGGTTGGATTTTGACAGTCTCGAGCTAGATGTCCTGCCTGATTGCAGTTATAGCAAATAACTTGACCTCGACCTCCTCCAGGCATACCACGACCACGGCCTCTAAAACTACCTCTACCACCTCGGTAACCATATCCATCATTTCCTTGTTCATCCGGCTAGATCCTATAAGTGTCGTAGGTCCGCTCCCTTATAAGGTCGAAGCTGCGACATTCATCTTCATTGTGGCCTACTGACTTACAGAATTTACAGTAAGGGTTCTTCGGGACTTGAACATACCTCTGTAACAGATAGAAATCTTCCGGTCGATGCTGGCCAGTAGTTCAACAGATCTCACAGTACAGAACACTAGGATTCAGCGGGTTTGGTGCGCCAGTATTCAGATAGTTTCTCAGTGCCGGACACTGGTCCTTGTCGTGGCCTTCTGTTTGACAACGTATACACCATACCTCTTCGCTGGTGGATTTCCCTTTTTTCATGTCGCGAAGCTCTAAATCCATCTCCGCGAGTTGTGCTTGAATTTGAGCTATGCCAGAATTATCTTCGACAGGTGCAGTTTCAAGCTTTATGGAAATGTCTAAGGCCTCTTGCTGATCAGCAACCTTCTGTTGCATGAGTGGAGCTCTGATGTGAGGTAATAATGCTGCAATAAACCACTCCTTATGTTGTGCTGGTCCAATCATGAAGCTAACTTGGTCAAGCAGAACTTTGAATCTCTGATCAAAGTCCCACACAAATTCACCTCGCCGCTGCTAAATCTCTTTTAACTCAGTGATGTACTGTGACTCTGATTTAGGTTTCTTAAATTCTCGGATCAGTGCTGCTTTGATGTCAGCCAAGACAGGATTCTGCATTCTAGAAAACTTCATAAACCAAGTTAGGGCTTGGTCTCTGAAAGAAGTGATCAGCTGCGCTCGTCAAACATCTATGTCCGTAATGTTCTTCGCGGTCCACACAGCTTCGCATAGAAACCAAAACTGTTATGGATCTTCTGACCCAGTTCCTTTAAAAACCGGTAGTTTGATGTCATCATGAACATGGTCCATCTGGGATCTAGGGGGGGAGGAAGGGTTTGAACTAGCTGGGGAAGACTGACCTGCGACAAGGATACTCGGGCTAGGGTTACTTTCAGACTGCGACAGGTTCTCAGGGATAATAGGTCTTTGCTGCGGGGTTATCGGAGGGTTTCTAACAGAGGGAGCCTTGGCGGACTCAGAGGCTTCAGAGATTAAAGGGATATACTCAGTAGAGGGGCCGATATCTCTCTTATATCTTTTGCTGCTTCGCAGCAAACCACTTTGCTCGTCGAAGTCCCAGTCACTTCCAATCATAGGTTAGCAATACTAGGTCTAACAATCTGATTCTATAAGCAAGATTCCTTTTTCAGCCAATAGTATTTTAATATTCAAACTAAATAGGTTCAAGTACTTACCCCTTGTTCCTTTGAAAAATTGTCATTCAGCTTTGCTAAAGGAGGTACTTGTGTCGATGGCGAACTCCGTCACAAATGCTTCGAGAGTTCGCGCAGTCCAGAAATCCACGGCTCGCGAGATCGCATTGTTCACTCTTTTCAAGATAGCGATTCTTGCGGGGGTCCAGGGAGGAAACTGGTTTTCTTGGAATTTCGTCCTCCTTTCTGTTAACCTGGATAACCACTGGTGCAACTCTATGTGTATAGTACCAAATAAAATTTCATGAACATCGGAAAAGACGTACCTTTGCAAAAAAAATTCCGCGCTACGACGGGGATCTTTATTTTCCTGTTCTGCAAACTTCAAATAGGTCGCTTCGATCCAATCACCATTTTCTTTTACAGAGGGTCACCAAAACATAGCCCTCGAGGTACGACGTAGATCCCTCTTCAACAGATACTGAGTTCAACCGGCAACGGAACCAATTTGTTGGGCTAACTGGGCAGACCCGGGTTTTACCTTTAACTTCGCACCAACAAAAGACCCACAGTGTTGGCCCTTTCGGAAGCATCCTGCGAACAGGCTACAGTCTCACCTAAAACAGCTATGGGGTGCCGCAGAATCAGGTTTCTGCAAGCAGAAGAGAGAATCTTACTGTACCTTTAGTATTTAACTATTAATAATCACTTAACACAATGCTTGTATTATCAAATATGTAGCTTCGCGGTTAGATAAACAAACAGTTACTTGCACAGCCCTTATCAAATATGTCTCTCAATGGACTGGTCATTTTTATTAGTTTCAAGAAAAATGACATCTCTGGAAATAACAAATTTCTTGTTTACCTCATCATACAGACGGTATGCCTTGGAGTATTCTTTGTACCCCAAGAAAATACATTTTCTGCTTCGAGCACCAAGCTTGTTTCTTTGCTCCTTTGGAATCAAGGCATAACAGGTGGAACCAAAAACTCTGAGATGCTTGACTGAAGGAAGATGGCCAAACCACATTTCATGTGGAGTTTTGTTATCAAGAGCATTTGAGGGACTTCTGTTTCTCAAATATGCTGCACATTTTACTGCATCACCCCAAAACATTAGTTTTACATTCTTGAAAAACATCATTGAGCGAACCATACTCATTATGGTTCTATTCATTCTTTCTGCTACACTATTTTGTTGAGGATTGTAGGGAACTGTAGTCTGATGTGCAATTCCATGTTGGCGAAGATAATTTTCAAAAGCATTTGAAGTGTATTCTTTCCCATTATTAGTACGAAGTGTACCAATTTTTTATTGTGCTTGTTTTTCTATCAATGCATGAAAGTCTTTGAATGTTTGAAATGCTTCTGATTTTGTCTTTAAATAGTAAATACAGCACATTCTTGAGTAGTCATCAACAAATGTCATAAAATACTTATTCCCATTTGTTGAAGGCGTTGGCATTGGGCCACATAAATCAGAATGTACTAATTCTAATTTCCTACTTGCTCTGAAATTAGATTCATGGAATGGCAACTTACTATGTTTCCCTAATATACGTGCATCACATTTGTTCTTCTCTTTGGGAATGGTGGGAAAACCAAATACACCATTCTTTCTCAACAAACGAAGACTGTTATAATTTAGATGACCAAATCTTGCATGCCATAATGAACTAGATGACAAATTACCTTCTCCATGCTAAGAGAGGTAGGCATAGTTCTGAAGTCTTGCAGATGAACCCTTTAGCTTCAGCAGCTTCCCATATTCGTATCCAGTCATGATGACTTGGTTGTCATATGACTTTCTTACTTCCACGATTCCATCAAACATGTGGATGGAATGGCCTTGCTGTCGAATCTCCACCAAGGACAGCAGGCTTCTTTGCAACTCTGGAAGATAAAGAACATTCTTCGACAAGAAATCAGGGAATCCATGCATCTTCAGTCGAATGGTGCCCATTCCCTTTGGTTTAATACTTGGCTTATCTACAAAGTAAACTATGCCATCTATTGTTTCATTAAGTTCTTCAAAACAGTCTTTTCTAAATGTCATGTGTGATGTTGCACCAGTATCAAGCAGCCAACAATCTTTGTAAGATGAAAGTGAGGTCATTTCATTAATTCCAAGATTACAATGTGCAACAATACAATGAGCAGAATCAGAAGATTTACTAGTATCTTGATTTTTATTATCATCTTTCTTCTGGTTATGCTTGTCTTTGATGGAGTCCCATGAAGCCCAACACTGATCTGACGTGTGCCTAGTCTTTCCACAATGCTTGCACTTCAAATCTGATATTTTGTTTCTGCCCCCTCTGCCTCTAAAGTTTCTTCTTCCTTGTCCTCTCTTGCTGCAATCTCCCTTGGAAGGGTCTTTGGACCGATTCTTTGTTTTCTGAACAAAGTAAAGGGATTCTTCAACAGGCTCACTTGATTTCTTGATCTTTCTAGACCATTTTGGATATGTTTCCTTGCCAGTGAGGACATCACCAACAATAGATGCAAAATTATGCATCTTTTTCAAATGTTAGTGTAATTTGCAATAATGAACTTGATATGACAAAGAGAAATAGAAAAACAATAACCTTGCAGGTCTACAGTCTCTGCCAAGGAGAATACAATGCAAGCTTCAAGTGAGCATACACAAGCTTCTTCAATATACAAAATATATCAATCACGAGATTCAAATACACAACAGCATTCCTTTTTATACAATATATACTCTACAGAATATGTTATGCGTGGAGGCACCAGAAGCTAATATATTAGTGTGCAAAGGATATAAGTGCACAAAAAATCAAGCACCAAACTATATACTTCTGCAAAATCAAGTGATTAGCAGCAACAATTATCAGTAGCAATTGGCAGCAACAATCTTCACATGGAAATTGCAGCTCATACAACAAGCTCAGGTTCATACAACAGACTCACTCTATTCAGGCTCATACATCAGCCGTATCACCTCTTTTACTGCATATGAAAACATTCACAAACTTTCCAGTTAGACTTCCACGCAAATAGCTAGGGTAGAGATTAGGGTTTGTGTATTCCAAAACGCATTATCTCCATGTGATTAAGAAACCTCTCATCTCACTCCACGCAGCTTCAATCAACACATTCAGCTCCACGCAGCTCCACTCAGGCAGCTTCAAGAACTTGCAACGTTCTCCACCAGCAGTCTTAACGCATCAGTCCTCAACTCATCAGCTTGGAACTAGGGAAAAATTAGGGTTTATGAATCAATACTAATGGAACAGCACCAGCAACGTGCCAAAAATATCCATGATACCTGCAGCTTTTAACACAATATCCAATATGACTCCATATGCAGTCGAACATAAGTCTGTGACAACAGGAATGCACAACTCTAGCAATATTCACGCATCTGGCAGGTGGATATTGGAAGCATTCTTCATAGCTCCACCTCAAATCTCACATGGAACGTGCAGGATAAGGTTGTAGGTGCAATGATAAACATTGAACAATTTTAATAAAATTCGATACCCAACGCTAGTTTCTAGCACCCAAACCACAAATTTGAGAGCAATCCAAGATCCACAAACCGGTCTCTACTAAGGTCCACAACACCATTATTCAAGCTCCAACACAGTTCTTTAAGCTCCAGTAACTCGCAACATCCACGCAGTCTCCACAAAGACAAAGCACAACAACCAACACAGTCGCAGCAAATAATGATTCAATACTTCAACGATATCAGCTCCAATATAAATCCAAAACTCACGCAGCATAATATATACTCAGCTCCAAAACTCACGCAGAAAAATATTCATCATGCTCACAGGATTCATGCTCATACGCAGCATATATATAGCTCTAATACGTTGATTCAGGCTTAGGGCTTCACGATCTTTTGAACAAGATGGGTCGCATTTTATCAGCAGTGAACGGTGGGGAAATTCAACTTAGGGTTAGGTATTTATTCCTTCACAAAAAAATGCAATAGTGCAGCGAAGGGAGCCAGCAGCTCCAGTCTTCACGTTTGCAAAACACGAGCCTTTACTTGCTTCACAAAAAACACAACAAGATGGCGAACAAGATGGAAAAATGCCATGGCTGAGCATGCAAGAGTTATGGCTGAGACTATCACAGGGATTATCACATCATGCATAGGATGGATGGGGCTGAGCGGAGCATTAGAGCAGCCAGCGCATGCACCAATGCATGCAATCTGCAGAATGAGTGAGCAGTCTGGCAGCCAGGAGGGGCAGGACTGAAATGCAGCCAGCAGGAGTTATGGCAAATAGACAAGCTCTTATACCACTAATAGGTAATAACTCTCGATTCGATATTATTCCCTTGCTAATGCATATATTTATACAATTCATAGGACGGTTGTGTTTCACCTTCCGTCTAGCCTTTTCGGCTTCCTACATCAGTTTTATTTATTTATTTACAAAATATATAATCCCTACGGATTATATTCTAACAGATCTAACCCTTCTATCTCCTAGTGATCAAATTCTTTGTTTTTATTCTGTTGCCTCCTATCTGATAAGATATGATGATGATCATAATTAAGTTTTGTAGTTTTCATAAAATTCATATCTTGGAGAAAACCTTCAATTATTGGGAGAGAAGATTTGTTCTTCACAATAAAAGGACCTACCTTTGGAGGAAATTTGATCTCTAAAACCTTCCTTAAATTCAAAAAATGCTCATTCTCTACAATGAGATTTTTTATGATATATTCCAAAGAAAAAATTGTAGGTGTTAGGAATGCAGGTAAAATGTATGGCTCAAGCACAAAACCATATACTCTGATAATAGTGCGTTCCTTTAGAAGGAACCAGTCTCCAACTCTTATATCTAGACTAAATTGCAACATTTCCTCCATTTCTAGTAGCACTCTGGGTAGCTTATCTTGAAACATTACTCTATACACCCATGGCATAATAAGGTTCATATAATTAAACGTTTTATTCCTGATTTCAAAAGTGAATACTATCTCTAGAAACTGCAAATTTTATTCATTAAAGAACAAAAACATTCTGACCACTAAGATTGAAATATGAAATGTCTTCTCATGTGGAAATTCACTATCCGTGAATGAATTTTTTCAGCTACAAATCCATCAAACTTATGGCAACAATATAGACTAGACTCAGACTCAAGATGATGCATATTCAATCGAAAAGGAAGACTCAATATGACCTCAGGGATAAACCTATCACTGTCCAACCCTAAAAAAATACTCAATAGGGAAAGGACCCACTGGTATTCGTCATTAAACAAGTCAATGCCAAGGGGAAAAGGCTCATTTTCAATAGAAACTTCAGGATTAAGACTCTTGGATAAAAAGGATAGTTTCTCCTTTGTTGCAGCATGCATATATTGCTCAATTACACTTTCCTCAACAAAATATTCTAGGTTTTGGCTGAATGGCTAAGGTACTTCTAGCGCATCTCTAACAACCAGTGAATTGATGGGGAAATGATTCTAGATTGGTTTGAGTCCATTATAACCTGTTCATATTGAGAGTAATTAGATGCACACTAGGCAAAAAAATCCAGATAATTAAGGTTTTAGTTTGGAAAATAATAATTAAAATGAGACCTATATACGCTGTGCAAGTCAATCCCCTATGTTTATAATGTTTTTAATATGCTCTCTAACTCATGTACTAGACCAAAAGAGAGTACTATGTCAAAAACATCTTCTTCCCTGTCTTAAAAATCTCATACGATTTACTAAATTCTATGCCCCGTTCTTCAACTTCACCTTCCCCTTCCATTTTTTAAAATAACTTAGCGGGTTAAGATACATGGCCTACTTGGAAAATTACAGTTGGAAAAAGTGAATCCGACTCAACTTCCATAAGTGTATGCATGTCCTCGTTTGTACAAAATACACAAATGATATGTTTCCACATGAATTACCTTTTTGTAATATCCCCAAAGGCGGTTTCAGGATCACAGTAGCCGGTTTCTCCCCACCACCTTTCATCCAGCGAAATGATTCTCCACACAACACATGAAAGATGGTAAATATTACGATGCCACTTTTTTGTTCCATCCTCCTTGAAATTTGAGGTTTCAGAATGCACCTCAAATGTCAATCTCTTTCCCCTTCAATCACATTTGAACTTTAACACTTCCAAATGATCATTTATCCAACCTTTACCCATGTTATACACCAAGCATCATCACCCAAGGGAATCCCTATCCACTGTTAATCTTATCACACCTTTGATCTGAACTATCGATTCTCCCATACAATGGTAAAGGCACTTTACCCACTCTCCTTAGTCACTTCTTTTGCAGCATATGGTTCTATGGAAAACTTGGTCTTTGTTGTAATAAATCAGATCAGTAAGTTACCAATAATACACATATAGAATCATATAATCATAACAGAGACAAGAGACAAGATATTAGGTTGAATAACAACTTTATATTACACAAAACACATATGGGTTCATACAAACATCAAAACCAAACCAAGTTTGTATCTGGCTCAACAACCTATTATTTATGATTACAAAACAGTTATGAATAACTATTGGTCGGGTCAGTAAACCAACACGACCTTTGGAGGCCGACTTAATCTCTAATTAGTCGGCTAGCTAGTCTAGCCAGCTCACCAACTAGCTCCTCCAACATCTCCCCCAAGAACAAAATCTTTCTTCGTCTTGAAGAAATAGGGGAGGTAAAAAAAACATCATGTCTGAAGTAGTTTTCTTCCAATTTCTCTGTCTTCATGGGCTATGCAGTCGAATAGATGGTATTTTCTATACACATATTTCCACAATGGCTTCTATTGTAATGGTTAGTTGGTGCTGAAATTCTGTCCAATTGTGGAGGGAATTCTGAATGTCAATGGTCAAGGTTGTAATTCTTGATAGAATTGACATCTTCTCTTGTATTGGTAGGTTTGTGATATTGCTCATGTCGATCCCCAACAATTGAGTTTTTCCTTTTGCTGTGTCGAGTAATATTTTCATTGGTGGACAAATTTTGTCGAGTGTGTGGAGGTTTGGTAGTGCCTGATTCATCCATTGATGTGTTTGTTTTTCCAATTTTTCAAGTTTGGATGTCTCCAGTACAATATGATCTTGCACTGTGCTCCTCATTGCTTCCTCTAGACCTTGTTTATTTCCTAATGATTTTATCTGTTCACGAGTCTCTCGATCCTGCTGGAATACCTGGCTATAATAAGTATACCAGTTTCGTAGTACTTCTTCTGTGGTCGCAGACTCATCCAAATGCTCTTGCAGTACCTTGTAGGATTTTGAGAATGTTGTGTATTGATGTCTCAGTAGTGCAAAAGTATCTCCTTTTTTCTCATCTTTCCTGGCCTACAATTTTTTATGAAGGTTTGACACGACAATTTCCAACAACTGGTATGCTCTTTCCAATGGTTTGTCAATGTCAGTCTCTATTATTCCTGGTAGAATTGTTTATGTCCTATTCCTACATTTGGTCAGGAATTCAACCTGTTCTACTTGAATTTTTTCTATCTTTTCTCTTCTACTTTGATTTCTTGTTGCAGCCTCTTTATTGAGTGCTTCCAATAGTTGGTCCAGTTCTCCATCTATTAAGTTTTGGGGTGTCAACTACAGTGGTTGACCCTATTTGATGAAGGTGGATAACTGTCGATACCTATTGTGTTTGTTGCTATTCTCTTTTGTTCTTTTCTTTTCTTTTGATTTTATGTTTAGAGTGATGGACCACCACTGGTCCTGTTGGAACTGATGTTGGCTATTGCTGCTCTATTTGGTTCTCTTCAATCAGTGGATTTTCAGTCAACTGAACTTGTGTTGTGGCTCGGTTAATAGACTGAATTTCATGGGTGGGGCTTGTAGATGTTTGTGCTTTTGGTGGTGGTGAATATGGTGGCTTTGGATCTTGAGGGGACTCTGGCACTAGTGGTGGTGATGGTGAGTGGTATGGGGTTAATGGAGTGGTTGGAATATGACTTGTCGGCATAGGCTTTTCAAATTCTGGTTGTAAGTTGATAGGATTGTCTATTTATTTAGAGCCCATAGGGTTGGTGATTTTTGTATCTAGTGGTTCTTGATCATTACCTTCAATATCAAGTGTTCCTTCATCTACCTCATTAGCCAGAATTTTTGGGATAGTTGGTGTGAATTATGAGATTTGGGTTGCTACAACTTCGGATGTTTTGTGAGGGTTTTGGATGTATGAGGATTTGATAAGTCCCACAACTTTTGGTAGTGGTGAGACCTGCTTGGTTTGCGACGTGAGAATTTTTCGGACAGAGCTCGACTCTACGAGTTTATGAGTGGTGTTGATTTGCTAGGTATTGAGGAATAGATTTGGAATTTTGTTGATAAATTGCTGAAGTTCAACATCTTTATCAATTTTTTCTTTAAGTGTTCCATGGATTATGTCTTTGTATATTGGTGATATGGTGATAGTTCAATCTGGTGTTACATTGATTAGAGAAGGTCGTGGGGACTCTGGTGTTAAATCAATAGGACTTATTCCAGAAGGGGTAGCAACTCTTACCTTTTTAGGTCTTCCTTCCTTTGCTCCTGACTCTATGAATTGTTTGAACTGTGTTTTGACAGATACTTTATTGAGGCGTCCTCCAAAATTTTGGAATTTGTATCCCATAATTCTTCTTCATCTTTTGACTCCTCTGGAAGGATATGTTTGTGCTTCCCCTTTCCTTGTGCCTGACTCCCTTGCTTTTTTATTAATGTTGATATTTCCTGAGCTATTCTTTTCAGATTATCCTTTTTCATAGAATACTTAGGTCTTTTGGATTGTGTTTCTTCATCCATATGTCCTCCTCCCTCCTCCTGTTGATGTTGAGTCGGGACCATAGTGTTCTATTCTATCGGTACCAGCGACTTGTTGTTCAGTCGGTACATTTTCAATCTGAAGGGGGTTTTTCTCCTCTGTTGGGATGTCTTAAGAAGTGAAGGTACTAATATGAAGGTGAACTTCATAGTCTTCTTCATTCTCTTCGTCGGTCAATGGTTCGACAATAGGTTGATTAATCTCTTTTGCGACTGCTAGTATGGCTATTTTAGTCTTAGACTGATGGGCTAATTCTGTGAAAATATCCTCAACTATTGGATAGTAGTCTATAGATTTTGCTTTTGCTGTGGACCCTTGCGAGTGCCAGATTGCAATGTGGTCGAGTTCCAGTTGGATATGTGCTGATGGGGGAAGACATCTTCAGATGTTTTTGAGGCACCCTCCATCTGACTATTTGGATTTTGAGATTCTAAAACCAATTTTCTAAGAACACTTTTCCTTCTTCTAGCTCCTGTGGAGTTCCTCCCATTGAGAATGACTTGAAAAGCCACATGTGAAACCTAGTCAATTCGAGGAACTGTGGATGCCCCACTAGAACTAGGTGGTACATGGCTATCCATATTAATAGTGATGGAAATATAGTATTGCACCTGTTTCCTAGCACTTTTCATAGATAGAATTGAGCATGTCGGCCACATATTGAGCCCACCAGTGAACTTTCCTTGATTCCGCTATACAGTCAACAACCTCCAACATGTTGAGTTTCAAATCTCATCCTTGTCCTGTGGCAGTCAGGCCTGTGGGCATGATTTTGGCCACCATTTTGGGTGTAGTGGCTTTAATTTGTCCGACAATTAACCCTTTGGAGTTCTTCCCTATCGGTGTTCCTGTTAGTATTTCAACCAACCCTTCTTTGATACCTACAGGAATATGATCTCATTTGCTGGAAAGCCTAGTAATATGGTAGATGGTTTCAGCTCCACTGGTTTGTCGAAGTAAAAATTTCCATTGTGGTATCGACGGATGATGAAATTGACAATATTTTCTTTTGTCTCTCCAAAAATCACCATGAGGCATGCATTCATATAGTTCATGACAGTGCTATGGTTTATTTTCATCCCCTCCTCTGACATTTTTGACTTACCCCTGTAAGCCCATTTTTTTATTTCTGTCCAGTGTCGCACCCATGAAAATTTCTGTACTTTTGCATTTTTAATGTTTTGCAACAATTTCACTAATGGAATTACAACAGATTCTAACTCTTTTTCTTTGGCTGTCATGGCTCTGGTTTGCTTTGGGGCCATCTTGTCAGTTTCTAGCTCATCTTTCTTTGTGGTTAATTCTCTCTCGGAAGTTTGGTAACTCTCTCGCTTTAGATCTTTGTAAAGTGGTAGGAATTCTTCATTCGACTTAGTATTTATAGGTGGAGAAGATGGTGATCTTGTCAATGGAGCTATTAATGGAGGATTTGATGGTAAATGATGCTCTATTGAAGACTCTTTTAATGCGCTATGGTTTTGGCACTCCTTCTGACCGTAGTCATGATGGGTTGATTGGACCTTTTGATACTCTTGTCGATGTCGATGGTGGAAATGTCGGTTATAGTTGAATTGCATTCTTCTACGTATTTCTAAGTTTCCTGTCATTTTGGTATTTTTTTATTCTTTTGGATTTTTTTGTTTTTGTTTTTATAGGTTTTGTTAACATTTATGAAACTGTTTCTTTTTTTATTTTTATTATTTATTTATTTATTTATTTTTTCATATTTTTCAATTTTGATACTGCTTTAGTCAGGCACCATTCACCATTTATCCGTTGGAATTGATTTCCTCCACGATATAGGGTCCCATCCACTCTGTGTGTATTTTCTTTGGTTTTCCTTTCACCCGACTGTTATACAGTAGTGTAAGATTTCCAATCGATAAGTTATTGTTTTTAATGTTTCATTCGTGCCATGCTTTTTGTTGTTGTTTTTGAATTTCTTGATGTTGTATAGCCATGAGTCGGTATTATTCTAGCTTATCTAGTTGCATTAGTCTGTCGTTCTTTGCTTCTTCGACATTAATATGTAAGATGTCGGAAGTGTAGGGGGACAACTGCTTCTTGGCCATAAACTGGTCGAAATGGTGTTTGGTCGATGGATCATTTATATGCTGTTCGATAAGCCCATAGGACAACAAGAAGTTTTCATCCCAGTCATCTTTATTAGTGTTATATATTTTTTTTATGCCTCTTGTTAGGTTTTTATTAAATTATTCTATTGCTCCATTAGACTGAGGGTGAGAAGCTGTACTTTGTTTGTGGTGGATCTTGAATTGTTTTGTCAATGCTGCAATATTTTTGTTAATAAAATGTGATCCTTGGTCACTGATTAAGGTCAATGGACAACCAAATATAGTGATTATATTTTCATATATGAATTTGGCAGCCACTTCACTAGAGCAGGTGTCAACATGTTTTGCCTCTGCCCATTTAGTAACATATTCTACTGCTGTTATGATATAACGTGCACGTGTCCTTCTTTCTAGAATTGGAAACGGTCCAATGAAGTCAATAACTCAAATTTAAAATGTTAGACTTGGGTTTACCAAAGTTAAAGGCATCCTAGTACTAGGTAGAGGTCAAACTAAATGTTGACAACGATCACATTTACTAACAAACTTTTGACAATATTTGTGTAGTGTTGGCCACCATAGTCCTGATTGTTGGATCTTTCTGGTAGTCATGTTTGACTGAAAATGTCCTCCAGTTGGTCCATAGTGCACTTCCTGTATTATTTTTTCTCTTTCATGTTCTAGAACACACTGACGAATTACTTCATCCAATCCCATTTTATATAGGAATCCATTAATTAGAGTGTATGGTGTGACCTTCATTGCTAGAATTTGTTTCTTTTACTGCCCATACCCTCAGGTGCCTAACCATTCTCTAGAAATTGAGCTATTTCATCTAGTTCTACTGGTATAGATTCTCTTCAAAATAGATGTGCATTCAAAAGGTCATCTTCAACTCTTGTCGATTCCTCTGCCATGCCGATTCTCGACAAGTGGTAGGGTCGGACATTTAGCTTCCCTGGTCAAACTAATACTTTGAACTCAAATTCTTGGAACAGTAATAGCGAATGACATATTCTTCCATGATGTAAGGGTTTCTTTACAAAAGTATTTTAAATCTTGGTGATCTATATATAATATGAAAGTATTAGCCAATAGGTAATGTCGATATTTCTGCAATGAAAATACCATTCCTGATGCCTCTCTTTCCGTCGTTGAATAGTTACATTATGCGTTATTTAGTTTTAGAATTCGATACACAATCGGATAGTCCATCCCGTCATCTATAGGTTGAGTTAGTATTACACCTATTGCTATTCATGATGCATCAATGTGGACGTAAAATTTTATAGACCAATTTGGGAATCTGAGAATGGGTGCTTTGACTAATTTTTTATTCAATGTGTCAAAGGAAGCATCGCATTCCTTAGTCTAGTCGTACTCTTGGTATTCTTTCAATAGCTCTTCCAAAGGATAGGTCATATCTGAATAATGATGGATGAACTTTCTGTAATAGGCTATGTGTCCTAATAGAAATTGGACTTGTTTTGGGTTCACTGGGAGTTTTAGGTCCAAAATGTTTTTTTTTTTTGCAAAGTCAACTTTGATGCCTTCTTTGCATACAATATGTCCCAATATGATTCCTATGGGGGTCAAAAAGATGCATTTCCTTATATTGAGAGATAACTAGATTTGTCAACATCTTTCAAACATTAGTCTTATCCACTTACAATGTTCTTTCAACATGGATTATATTGTCCAATCATCAAAGTATACAGCCATCGAATTGTATATGTATTCTTGGAATGCTTTAACTACTATCCTAGAGAATATAGCTAGTGCATTCTTTAATCCAAATGGCATAACATTGTACGCAAATGAGACGAATTCACAAACAAATGTTGTCTTCTTCTGATCTTCTTTAGCACTTGGAACTTAGTGATATCCCAAGAATCCATCTATCAATGAGTAGCATTCATGTCTGACAACTTCATTTAAGATTTCATCTGCAAACTATGTAGGAAAGGGGTCTGTTAAAGCGACTTTATTTAGATCTCGAAAATCAACGCAAATTCGTAGTTTTGTCGGGTCATACTTTTTCGGTCAGACGACCATAGGTATTTCCCGTTTCGATTGGTCGATTGGATATATCTGTTATATTTATATCATTTAAGCAATATGATCTAGGATCTTATCTCAGAGAATAACGTGCACAACAAAAATCACAAGAAACAAGAAACACAAATATTTTTTCCTTTTCACTATTTCCTTGTATTTGTGAGCTAATTTGTAAGGCCTCTTCTTAATCAATCTTTCATTAGGTTTTATGTCTATTTTCATTTCACCCATCTCTTGTACTAACCCTTTTAGGTATTTATAGTCTCAGGGAAAGACATCCTGGAATTCTTTTAATATGTTAACTATTCCGGTTGTTTGTTCGTTGTTCAAATAATCACCTATTCATGACATTTTTGGTCGGTTTTCATTCGAGATGTCGACTTCTTTGGTTTTAACTTTTGCATCCATCCATTCTGGTGCATTGATTTCATTTATTTGTCAAATTCCTTCTTTAAAATGTGAAAATGATTCTGGGAAGTCTACTGCTGTCATCCTTTTAGTATATTCTATGTTGGCCGACTCAACTTTGAATATTGTTTTAACTGGTTTTACCCTTTCTGGATGATTAGTTTTCCACTGAAACCTTTTGCCATGTGTATGCTCATTCTCCAGTCTAAGTCTTTTCGACTATGGTATTTTATTCGATCAAATTTTATTACAATATGCTTTTAGTCAGTTATGGTTTTGTGTCGAAGTGTGTTGAACAGTCGGTTGTATAAGTGTTTTTATTTGTTTCGTTGCTTCAACCAATTTTTAATCTTCTAGTAATAATATGAAGTCCTGAAGGAAATTTTCCTTAAGTTCAATACATATGAATGTTTATCCCTGAGCTTCTTCCATCTTATACCATTTGTTTGGTAAATCGTCAAGTGTAGATGGAAATAAGTGTGGCCATGTTCGTTCGTCTTTGTACCCAAGTCTTCTCCCTTCCCTCTCACACATACTTATGTGATTTTTGGGGTTTTGTCCATGCGTGAAGACTGGTATTTGTGTTTGTTTAGTTATCTTCATTTTGATGAATCTCTTGACAAAGTATGTCGAAGATTTTTTCCATGTCTATAATCTTGACTAATGGGTATCCCACCACCTAGAAGCTTGACCTGTAAATGTCTCAATCATGATTTGTAGTCGGCCGTGCTCTCCTAAATTCTTGGAGACTAGTTCGACATGGAGGATTAGTGATTATCTTTCTTTGTACCGAAGAGTTTGTTTATTTTATGTTTTAATCAATGCTAGTGAAGGGTATTCCCTAATTTTTCTTTCAAACATATTTTGGAATGATGGACACCGAAAATCATTATCGAGTCAGTTTCTTTGATATAGGTTGGATAGTCCAACATCCTCATGCTTGAGTTTCATAATTTTCTATCTCTCAATCTTATAATTCTGCATTCGAATTATATCCAATTGAGTCTTGGTTCCCTAAGTGAAGTTCCTCGTAGATTCTTGGCTCAATATAGTCTTTGTTATTTTTTATTTTGTCGAGTTGTCGAATGCCAACTTATTCATCTATTGGTTCAGTCCAAGGTTCACCTTGAGAGGGGTGAATGGGGACAATAACTTTTTGTCCGTTTCCTTTGAGCTTTATCCTCTCTTTGTATAATGCGATCAATGCTTTCATCTTCCGACCCACCAAGGTTGGGAAGGAACTCGATCCTTATTTCGAGTCGATGATTTTGAAGTTGAATTTTGTCGAAATTCCTTTTCTTGTTGTATCGACATTTCTCCAAACACCAATGGGTTTGATTAGCCCTTTATCTGCCGATTTCAAATATATGTCTGATTCGTGTAGTTCAGGTCTTCCAAGTTTTTCCCATGTATCCCTTTTCATGATCTTTACTTGGGATCCAAAGTCGAGTACGACTTGTCAAATGTGATATCCCTCAATTTCCAGGTTGACAAGTGGGTCAATATCACTCTTATATTTCTCATTAAGGCTGCATATATTTTTAGTTTGTTTCTCCATGCTATGCTTGTTCTTAATATTATATAACAGATCAATAAATTATGCTATGGATTTCTCATTATGTATTAAGTTATGTAATTCTTGTGAGACATCTTTTTGACTGTTATCAGTCTCTTCTTCTTGGGAAAATTCTTGGAACATGTTTGATGCATCATTGTACATTTTTTTTTTCTTTGAGGTTCGCAAACTACTTGCAGAATTACGCTAGAAGAAACAAGCTGACCATTTCCCAGGTGAAGGAGAAATTATTCACTGAAATCATTAGAGGAAATTTCAACTCAAAATGGGCCTTTTATCCAATGAAATTGATTTAAATTTGAAATACCATATAGGTCTTAAACACTTTTTTAATATAAATTTGGGGATAGGTATCATAAAAAAAACTACTTTTTTCTTTGTATTTTTGACATATATCCCTGTGTTTTTACTCAAATTTTGATTGGGAGAGCTCGTTGGATGCGGAATTAAATTACGTATCCAACGAGTACCCACTCGGCATACTTTTGACGGACCCCGCTACCCCAAAAACAAGAAATACCTGAAAAAACGGAATGATGACATTCCGATTTTTCAGGTATTTCTTGTTTTTCGGGTAGTGGGGTCCATCAAAAGTATGCCGAGTGGGTACTAGTTGGATGCGGAATTTAATTCCGCATCCAACGAGCTATCCCGATCGAAATTTGAGTAAAAACACAGGGAGATATGTCAAAAATACAAACAAAAAAAGTAGTTTTTTTTATGATACCTATCCCCAAATTTATAGTAAAAAGTGTTTAAGACCTATACGGTATTTCAAATTTAAAGCAATTTCATTGGCTAAAAGGCCCATTTTGAGTTGAAATTTCCTCTAATGATTTCAGTGAATAATTTCTCCTTCACCTGGGAAATAGTTAGCTTGTTTCTTCTAGTGTAATTATGCAAGTAGTTTGCGATCTTATGCTCCCACCATTCTTTAATCTCTTGCTCTGAGATCATCTGGTAATGTTCATTTCATCCGTACATGTAGTCCCGACAACATAACCAATGTTGTAATCACTCAGATCACTAAGTTACCAATAATACACATATAGAATCATATAATCATAACAGAGATAAGAGACAAGATAGTAGGTTGAATAACAAATTTATATTACACAAAACACATATGGGTTCATACAAACATCGAAACCAAACAAAGTTCATATTTGGCTCAACAACCCATTACATATGATTACAAAATAATTATGAATAACTACTTGTCGGTTCAGTTAATAGACACACCCTTTGGAGGATGACCTAATATCTAATTAGTTAGCTAACTAGAATAGTTGGCTCACCGAATAGCTCCTCCAACAATCTTCCCTTAAGAACCCAACCCGTCCATTTTGTTGTCATATCACCAAAATTCAAAATGTAAGCCCCTTTTCCTTAACTTAATCTCCACTCAAATTCGTGAAACAAAACTGCTCTAACAACCACCATAAATAATCAAATTACAACACTTTCCTTCAATCTTTCATTTTGTTAGGAAGAGTTTCTTTCTTTGTTATGGTTCCCTCTCAAGCTCATTTTCAAACTGCTACAATATCTTCCACATCATCAAATTTTCCCCTAGCTCTAAATTCAATTCAACCACCTCATTTATCGCTACTGCTAATTCAGTTTCAACAAAATATGCTCTCCCTTCTTGACTCGTCTTCTAGCAATGGATTTCAGACTCTCCTCATTATGTCTAGACCTTATAGAAAGTGTGTAAAACTCCTCTATGTACTCCTTGACTTACATCTTGATCTGTTTCAAATTCTACAACCTCCTCAAAAAATTCAAAGCATAATCCACATGAAAAAAATTGTGTTTCATTTATATTACCAACCTATCCCAACTCTTAATTTTCTCTCTCCCACCACTTTCTCTAATCAACTGTAACTTATCCCACCATTAAGAAGCACGACTTCTCAATTTTGTACTACAAAACCTAACTCTTCGGGGATCTCTAATTTGTTCAAACTCAAAAGTATTTTTCCATTTCCCCTATCCAATCTATTAATTCTTCTATATTTAAACTACCTAAATAAACAATATTATCTAGCTCTTCAATATTAGGTTTATCTTTTTCTTCTATGATGGTCTCTAATTATTATCAATCATCACTGTAATCCCTAATCACTTGTGTAATACCTATTTTTGGGTTGACTCAATGGCATCTAGTCTTTCCATCATTGTCCTCATCATTGTTGTAAGATCATTCACATATTCAACATTCTTTTTCCTTCTACCACAACCTCTTCCATGACCTCTTCCTCTATGGGCCATTACTATAACTCTTCTCTGTGATCTCTTCTTGCAAGCTCCTCACTTCACCAACATTCACAAATATACCAATTTGCTACTGATACCTCTAATCCTCCACACGTAGTCTCAAATAGCTCTGATGCCACTTGATGTAGCCTACAATTGCAATTCAGAATGCACAATAGACATCCAACCATAGAGAGAGTACTATATGGAAAACAAGTAGATAATCACAATTGCATCACACATTCATCAATTGGAATTAATAAAACAATGTTTATTCATGCACGTAAATATTTATTACATACTTCATCATCTACAACACTCAAATTTAGTATCAACCACATTTGGGAAATCACTCTCACACCCAAAGCTTGCACTCTTTCAGGTTGTTGTAACTCTCCTTTGCTGCAACTCTTTTATGTTGCAAGTCCTTTTTTGTACCAATGTTCCCACACTTCCTCCTCTCTTTTGGGATTTCCTGCATCCCACTTCGAAGTTGGGTATCTATGCCTCTACCTCCACATTTCTATCTGTACTCCTCCTTTTTCCTTTTTCCTTCTTTTTTTTAACCCCGGGCCATGCCCATTGATATAAGAAATATTGGAATACAAAGAGGCAAACTATTAAACTGCCAGTAAGTTATTTTTTAGTTGGAAATGATTTGATTTGGTGATCAGGGGATGAGAATTATTTTATTCCAAGTTATAACAGACCATAAAACCTAAACCTAAATCTAATTTATTAATAAAATAAACCATAGTAACATTGTGCCATTTATTATCAAATTATTAATTAATGACATATGGATTGTAAATACTTTATTATTAACTATTTGTTGTCACTGTAGGTTCACCAGTTTTACTATAGACATAATTTCCACTTGTAGATATAATGCACCAAGTGTCCATCCTCTTTTTGTCTTCACACAAGTATCATCATGTGTAATGGAATGAGTAACAACAACATGATATTCTCTTTAGTGAAACCTGAAGCAACTTGCTGCAACACCACGTGTATCATATCCCATAGTAGCGCCCCACTGCTATAGCAGCGGCCACATAGGTAACTGCATGAACGTAAAGTCTATGATTGTAGAGGATAGCTTGTTGAACTAGGGATGCTCCTACATCAGATGACATCCATGGAATATACATCTTCACAATCATAACCAACAACAAATAGGATTTGTGTATCTACTTTTGATGGTCATTCTTTTGAGGTATGCAAATGAGCTCTTCCTTTAGAGGAAAAGTTGTGTATGAAAATAATACAATGTTATTTCACTATAGAATAGACCATATAGGTTGGAAGGAACCTATGTGAATTGAGAAACAAAAATATTGTTGAGAGGTGATTGATTGTACTCTTACTTTGATTTATGTGAGCATTACACATATGGAAAACAAAATCATGTTCAATTTTATTCTAGTTCTCATAAATCTTATGGGTTGTTGGACTTGGTTTATTATGACATGTTTGGTCCTATCAAAGTTCCTTCAATTTCTAAATATTTGTATTATATATCATTCGTTAATGATTATTCTAGAAGGGCATGTATATATTTTCCCATAAGTATATGGGAGGTATTTATTTCGTTTTAGGACTTTAAGGCTTTCTTGGAATATTAAGGTGTTGCATACTATAATGGATATAAGACTTTTTCTATAAATTTTGTCATTTTCTATAAGGAGAATGACATAGAAATATATATTACAAGTGTATATAATCCTTAGAAAAATTGAGTTGCAAAATTCATGAATATGATGTTGATGGAGATGGGTAGGAGTATGGTTGGTGGAACTAGATTAGAGCATAAGCTCTAGGTATAAGTGGATTCTATTACATGTCACCTAATCAAAACATTTTCTAAATAAACTCTTATGTACAATATCTTTATGGATACATGGATGGGAAAAATATCTCACTTTAACATATTTTATTTTTGGTTGTGAGGAATATGATCATGTGCCTAAGGAGAAGAAATCAAAGTTGGATAACAAGGTAGTGAAATGTATCTTCATGCGTTATGGTGTTGGTGTGAAAGAGTATAAGATTTGGGATCTTATGGAAAATACATTTTTGTATCCAAGTGATATTATTATTAGATAATTTAAGTATTGTCTCATAATTGTGATCTGTAACTTTCTCATAGATATCCCATTGAAATAGTTCGCCGCAATGGATCTTACAACTTAGTTATTTTTATTATCTTATTTCCACTAAATGATAAATAATGGTGCATCCATGGAGGTGGGTTACAATTTTTGACAATGCACTTTTGGGAAAAAACAAAAAATGCACCCTTGATCGAGGTCTTGATACCTCGATCAAGGGTTTAACAAGCACCTGATCAAGGATTTATTTAACCCTCGATCAAGCTAGCGGTAAACCCTCGATCAAGATATTGATATCTCGATCGAGGGTTTACAGCTAGCTCGATCGAGGGTTTATTTAACCCTCAATTGAGATCTGGACCTCGATCAAGCTTATGACCTCGATCGAGCTTTCGACCTCGACCAAGGTTCCTATTAAAAAAAATTATAAAATAGGTCGCGGGCAACCGCATCCATTTTACCATTTTTTTTGCACAAAAGGCCCTCGAGCAAGCTAGGAGATACCTTGACTGAGCTGTTGCGTCCCAGGAGTCCTTGACTGAGCTATTGCGCAAGACATTCCCACCCCTACCTTCCACCACGATGTCATTGCAGAGATGTAACACTCAAACCTTGGTTTTCAAATTTAAATGAAATTTTACTTTTTTTTTAAGTTTTAAAATGTTAGGTTAAAATTGAAAAAAGTCATTGTTATAGATGTTCTTAGGTTAGTTTTTTTGTCTGATATGTTTGCAATGTGTTTCAGCAAGCAGAAATGTTTCCGATTTTTTATAAAATTGTAATTGAAATTTGTTATTTATTTAAAATTTAATTTAGATATATATATTTTGTCAACTGGTAACGTTTATGCTGCTGATTTAATTTTTAAATGTGTGTCTGGAAAGCATAAATGATGCCCAAATTTTTTCAATTCTATGAGAATACACGGAGGATTGAAAAAAATTCAAATTTGTTAAATTTAAAATTTAAATTTATAGTTTGTATAAATATTTCTATCAACCGGCAACGTTTATGCTACCGGTTTAATTTTGAAATGTGTGCCGAGCGAGCAGAAATGCTTCCCAATTTTTTTCAATCGTCCAAGAATACACGGAGGATTGGAAAAAATACAAACCCTAGACACGAGACTATCATGAACCTTAAACCGCTGTAGGCATTTATCTAAACAACCCATATATTTTACTTTAAATATTTTGGGATATATTCAAATATATATATAAACTATTAACTATTTAATTAAAATAAATGATAATTATAATTAAAATATTATATTAATTGCACCGAGAGAAGCGAGGTGCTCTCAGCCTAGTATGGGGGAGATCCTGTCACGTTAGGCACGTTATGCTAGCCGACATAAAACAAAATATTATGTACATAAATAAAAAAATAAAAAAAATGATATTGTGAATTCATATATTTATACAGTGTCCACTCAATCCAAAATCAATTCACCAAATCATAAAACTAAATGAAAAGTAATTAAAAGATCCATGTTAAACCTTGATTTACCACTAAAGGGATCAAAATTTTTAAGGTGTAATTTTTTATGAACATTTAAAAATTTAAGATAAAAATAACTTACACCTAAAGAAATTGGATCCCTCTCGGTGCTTTCTAGATCCAAGTTTAAGATGGATCTATGCTGGTTCATATTTATATCTCTTATAAATAATTTTTTCATAATAAAATATGATATGTATGTTTTCACTTATTAGTTGATATATTTTGATTTTAGTTTATTGAAAAGTGAACTTATGTATTTTAGTTTTTTTAAGCTGAAACAAACGTATGATGAAAATGTGGATCTTCTTTATTTTATTTTTTTAAGGAAAACAATATTAATAAATAAGTGTGTAAATTTGAAGAAAAATTAAGTTAAAAAATTAATAGAAATCTATAATTTAAGATAAAATTATATTTTTGATCATTTTTAGAAAAAACATATAGATGTATATTCAACAATTTGAAACTTATAAATTATAGATTATAAATTTAGAATATCTTAAAATAATAGTAAAATATATTACTAATAAAATATATAAATTTATACATTAAATTATGGAAAACTAGAATTGTAATTTATGATATGTTAGAGTTTTTAGCAATCATAGTTGTACCCAGAAAAATTTCTTGGTAATAGTTCCTTCATATTCATGTTGGTCAAAGTTCCAATTAGTAAGTGTTCATTTGTTAGTTAGATTTCCTATCAATCATAGTTCTAATTAGTCAAAGTTATTGATGATCATATAGCTCATAGGTTCCATTGATCATATTTCCCTATTCAAAATTCTTAATATCACAATTCCTTGGTTATAGTTTGTTCTTTCAATGTTCTCGTCAATCAAATATCCTAGTTATGAAAGTTCGTTAAAACTCTGGCCAACATGAACTCTAGACAACATTCATATAGGTAATAGTTCCTTCATCATTTTCTTGTCATTCAAAGTTCCTAGTGGTTAGAGTTTGTTTGTTAAGTATATTTCCTATGAATCATACAATTCATAGAATCCTAGCCAAAGTTCCATTGAATTTGGACTTTCTTGCATTAATGTTCCCTACATCAAAGTCCCTACTAATCATATTTCTAGAGTCGCTATTAATAATAGGTCCATATTTAAATTTCCTTGTTAGGATTTTTCCCTAGAATGATGACCACCATGAACTTTGATTGTTATATATACTAGAATTATTTTTTGTAATTGTCGAAATTCCAATTTCGATATAGTTAATAGTTTCCAAAATTTATTTATCATTGGTTTAGTAATCTATACTATGACCAATAGAAACTTGGATTCCTTAACTATGGTCGACAAGAAATGCTACCTTTGTTAAAGTTCCTATCAATCAAGGTTGCTACCAATTAGAGTTCCTATCGGACAAAGTTCATGCCAATCAGAATTATTTCCAGTCATAGTTACTTCATCAAAATGTTGGTCACAATTCCTATAAGTAATGGTTCCTTTATTAGTCAAATTTCTTGTTGGAAATGGTTCCCTCATAGTCAAAGTTTTTAGTTTAGAAATTTCCTTGGAATTATGATCATCGAGAAATCTAAGTGATGGGACCAATTCCAAGAACATAATATTTTATTTTTCAACATTAATCATCATGCTTGTAGCTATAAATAATATATATCAATAATAAATTTGATCTTGGTAATTCTTGATCGATAGCAAAGTAAATGAATGTCATCAACTAGTGGCATATGAGTCAAATGAAATGACCATCTCTCCATTATGCTTTAATACTATTTTTTAAATCGAGTTGTTATGTTTCCTCAACTTTTCAAGTCTATGAAATTGTTTTGTGTTCAAAAGTTAGAGACTATTACTGGATTGGGATGAAAAGTTAGAGCTTCGAACTAAGCAAAAACCACGATTCCCAATAACACTTTTTCATTCACACACATGACATGAATGATCAAGCTCAACTATTCATGAAAAAAACCTTTGCATGTTCCATTTCCTTATTGATTGTGCTCACACTCATGATCCTTTTCTCATTATCAACGTGCACCATGTGATGATATATTAATCATCTCAAACCTACATCTTTACTATTGACATATTTATCATTTATGTTATATTGTATGCTGACTGCATTTATTATGCCTTATTTCATGCAGATGCATCTCTATAGTGGGGTTCTTCGTTTCGATGAAGGAAGAGCATTAGTAGATCTACGACCATTCCTCACCCCAGAGGTCGGTAGAGGACTCGTAAGTATACAATTTCACATGGTGTAGTCTTTGTTGTTAGTTAGATCAAATTAAATTGTTTCACATGTGTATATTTAATCATCAATTTGTATGTCTCTATTTTCACATGTTCACCTAGGTGTTCTACGTCGAAACATGCTCCTATTGGGAATATGAGTGGCAGCCACTCTGGAATCCTCTCTTTGCATGCGATCGATGACGAGGATAATGTTGGTGTCAGTGGGGAGGTTCCCCACAAGAGAGGTACATTAAATGCATATATATATATATATATATATATATTTCTTTTAGTTACCAGTACCTTTAATTTATATTGATTTCAAATTAACCTACAGTTGATGTATGCATTTTGACTGGCATTTTTGTTTTCATCTAATTTTCAAGTGCTGCATAACATGGCCTCGACCCTCCTTGAGGAAGAACCATGGGAGGATGAGATCACATGTATCACACTACAAGACATTATCAATCAACATGAGTGTTTGCAGGTTAATGCCTGCTCCATTCTAGACCACTCTCTTGCACATGTTCGATGTCGATGATGTTATAGGTAGTAGACAATCTAATGAAGGTCTACAGGTCCATCAGACCATAGAGTTATCTTTGGGCCTTCACATGTCAGAGAAGACGGGATGTAGTGAGAGATGCAATATCTAGACATGAAGTGAAAGGAGTATTATTTGATACCCCTCTTAACCAAGCCCTTAATCAACCTCTTAGACTCAAGTATTTTAAGCTAGAGGTTGCAACGCATTATGTATATGTCAGGTTAATTGGAGTGTGGGGCATGTTTCCCCACCATGACCAGGTCCCACTATACTTTGAGAAACATCTATATGTAGAGTTTGTCTTGGAGATGCACCTAGATTACACCATCACACCCTTGAGCTTCTATGGTGCTGGTAGGGAACGCAGTCATGCACGTCCTGGGGCTAGGAGAGACCTTCGATCTCATCCATAGCTAGAGCCTTCGGTAGGCCGCCCTAGTAGGACCACACTTAGGACAGATGATGTAGCTGAGTAATCTCAGCTAGCGACTGAGGAACGTAGTGCATTAGCAGAGGCAACACGAATGGCAATGCATGGTACCATGATGGCTATGCAGGAAGAGTGACGTAGAGCACCCACTGCACCTGCAGAGCTTGAGTCACAATGGGTGACCGATGATGTTCTAAAAATTATTGATCATGACACAGTGCTGCAGTATGCTATCATGGCCTATGATGCATATTTTGGACTGCATAATAGATGTAGGCCCCAACCGATGGGAAATGTATATCTTTATTGTCATCATTTGACTATCATGATTGTAATGTATCCTCAAACGAATAATTTTTTTAACTAATACTTTTCTTTGTGTTAGACCTCCATGCAGGAGACTGGTTTCATGGAGGTCCTGTTTGGAAGTGATGCATCTGTTCAAGGTTCCATCCACCCACATCGATGAGGTATGTGTTAACTGTCATCCTAAATTTGAATTTCTTAATGAGTCAATTGTTGAACACATAATATTTTGGTTTTTTCTAACTTTTGTCATTTATCTTGTTCATATTGTATAAGATAGAGGCAAGGGAATTGCACATGATTCTACACAACCCCGCTCGAGTCCTACTCATGAGATGCCAATCAACGAGGTACTAGTTATTTATGTTTGAATTGTTTGCATATTTATGTTCATATTATAATTTACATGTTCAAATTGTAATTCTCAAGTTCAAATTGTAATTCATTAATATAACTATTTTCATGTCATGAAAACAGACGCAGACACAAAAAGCTGCAGATGAGGGTGTTGAAGCCGTCGTGATGTTTATGGATGAGTGGGATTCTGATCATCAGCTGGGTATTGATGAAGGCTTGTCTCGACAAATACCCAGCCTCCCAAACCTGAATCTCAACTTGAGCAAGGTGAGTTCATATATCTGTGTTATATATATATATATATTTAATTTTTTGATTCTACATGTAATTTAAATATTTGGTATGTAACTGACTTGCATAGTTCACAGTTTTAACTTTTGCAGTTCTTAGACCTGGGAAATTTTCTTTGTGATGTGCATGAGCAAGGCCAGGGGCATAGTGCAGCTAGCGGTAGTGTCCATGATGGTCGATCTCTCGATCAATGGCGTAGGAGTGATTTGTAGAATGTTATTTGTGGACACTATTATTTTGTACTTTATGATTATCGATATATA